>JAOTIZ010000004.1:7327012-7342169 GCA_027123425.1 Erythroxylum panamense | reverse complement strand
TAATTTTTTTATAAAGGATTTGTTGGAGGCAGTGGGGGCAAGTGCCCCCACTTGCCCCCATTGTAGATCCGCCACTGTTTATTACTAGGCATTAAGCAAAATGCTGCAAATAATTTTTGGCTACATTTTTGGAAAATATTATAAAAATTGAATTGTTACATTTTATTTGCCTATCATTGACTATGTATAAATTTATTTAGCTACACATTTATGATGCTTTTGGTACAAAAATAATTTGTACCTAATAATTTTGCTTTGTTTATGATATGGAAAAAAGCCACCTAAATTGTTTTACGAGGAATCGACAATACAATATTTCAAGCAACGATTTAATAACTTCACCATTACAATGCACGATGTTTTTGGACAAATTGAATATATTTTTGTTCATAATCTATATCCTAGTTTGTTGCGTGGAAATGAGATAGGAGTTAAGAAAAGGAAATTAACAGCTTTAGAACAATCTCCTATTCAAGATGTATCAAAGAATTATCTCATACCAAGTTTAGCCGGTTTACATATTTCAAATAAATCACTTAAATGAGTTAGTGATTAGAAACCATAAATCCTATTATAAACTTGTAACTACTAATTTGAAGTTTTTAATGAGTACGTGAACTCCAATTCAAGACTTCTAGCGCTGGAGACATCTGGGAAATTCCTTCTTACCGGTCGAGCTATTCCTACAAATAAAAAAAAGAAAATATTAACTTTTAATATACATTATTAGGTATGACTTTTACTGGTACACTAAGGAGGGTGTTGATGCTTACCATTATTGTAAACCTCAAAATTGTGTCCACTCATTTCCTTCCAGGCAAAAGAATAAGATCTAAGCACCTGGCTAGTCCAAAATGACACTGTCCTGGATGAAAGCGTGTAATGCCAGTTTCCACAATTCTTCACTCACATGCTAAAAATTTTGGGGACCCAAACTGTGGTCTTTTCTTCTTTACGTAATATGAGAGAGAATGCGTCTAAAAGCATTATCCGAAAGCTAGGAGACATGGACCCTAATCCAACAATTGTGTACCCTTATGTGGTCATAAATCACGTGATTTACGGGGTTGGAGGGCTCCACTTCTACATGACGCAATTCAAGACACGCATGTGCCTACTCCACCTGAAAACTGGGCATTGGCAACCAAAGCTAGCCCCCACCAGGCCACCACCCCCGATGTTATCTCAAGTCGAGAAGTGTCAGTTAGTGATTGGCAACGTCATTGATACCAATCCGCATCAGACCAATAGGGCTTCTTGTAGTTGACCAGACTTACGAAAAAGAGATCAAATGGTGGCCATTGTTGAAGGTCTATGTGCTGCACCATACAACTGCATAAGACGGGCTTTTGTCCTTTTCGATAAGAACATGGCGGGGAGCTTTAATGGGACCCTTCTGGGATTCTACAATCTTGTGATGTGGTATGCTAACAACTTGCAAGTTCTTTACCAAACAAACGTGTTGTTACGCATAGACCTTTCAGGAGCTAGAGAATCTAAGTTAGGAGTTCACAGTCTATATGCGATCTGCATCATCCCAAGTTTGCAACCTTTTCTTTTCTGTTAAAGTAGAGAGAATTTGACATATTTATTGGCAATGATGTGGCCGCTGTAAAAACTTGGAATACTTAGCCAAATGACGGAAACAGTGATCTGATATATAATAGAATGAAAAGTAGCCAAATGAGGGAAACAGTGATCTGATATATATAGAATGAAAAGTACAATGATTAGGTATGTCAATGAAGAGACGCATTGTAATCAATCCATTAATTGACTTGCCTGCGCAAGCCATTAAGCCCCGAAAGCATGTTTCATGAACCGGAATTTTTCTGAGCGAAAAGGACAAAGGGAGATAGAAGTGAATGTCCTGTTGTTCTTACACCAGGTGGTACATCAGGATTGGTAGAAGAAGTACAACTTTTGTCTTTTGTAGTCTAGAGCATGCCTAGCTAGCCACTACAATAGGTCTCTTTGGCTATCTAGACTAGACCACTCTTTCATTTGTTTGAGGTGTGCTGTGCTTACTTGGTAGGTACAAAGAACGAAGGATGAGTATTGAATCAAAAATAAAGCTTAGTAAGAAGTTATAATTAGATGACTTATATTTTTATTATTAATTTTTGGACATTACTCTATTTTTATAAGAGGAATGAGAATTATTTCTCTAATATTCTTTGTTCTTTAATATAATAGCTTTGCCACCATTATTTATTCTTATCCTATGAACCAAGGTAATGGTTGATTTTTTCTAGTTTAGTAAAGTTTGATATTCTTTAACTAATAATATTATTAATTAAATTAATAAGTAATTAATTAATTCCTGGAAGCTTTTAGAATATGGTAGAAGACTATAAAAACTTGCCAAGCTTATGAAATATTGCGTATCAATATGAAACCTTATAGAAGCTTGTAGAATGTTGTATATATATATATATATATATATATAATGTACATGAAGTATGTAGAGTAATGTAAAGAATTCTAGAAGGTTAGTATCGACCATTAGATCAAGTAGATCTTAATTGTTCATTCTAGGAAAAATTAAGTATAAATACTCCTTGGGGGTTGCCTCATCTTGATCATAAAAAGTCGTAGAGTGTATTGTAAACAATTTAGCTTTCTTGAGAGAGTCCTTTAATAGAAGTGTTCTTACATTCTCCCACATGCCTTCTTTTCTTTAGCAAAGTGTTTCGTGTAGAAGGCTAACTTGAGTACGAAAGTGTACTCAAGTATCGAACGAGTGTTAGTGAAAGTCCAAGCCTTTTACAAGTAGTATCAGAGCAACGTTAAAGATCCTTTGGGTGTAGTCAAGATGGCTGGTTCAAGCGAAATGACTACCTATGAAGGAAGAGAGGTCGAGAGAGTTCCTCCTACTAACAAGGGAAAGAGAGAAAGGTCTACTACGTGGTACGCCATGACTAAAGTGATGGCTAGGCTCTCAAAGTTGGAGATCACCATAGGGGAAGATCAGGAGAGGATTGATAACTGGGACCAAAGAGTAGAGGAACCGGAGAAGGAGCAGTCTCTACTTCGAGAAAAGATGAATGAGACTATCAATATCGTTGCCTTAGATGCTTCCAAAAAGGTGAGTTTGTTGGAATCTTCTCTTGTTGCTAAAATTATTATGTTTGAGGAAGCACTTGCCAGTTTGTCTGCCAAGTTGAAGGAGGTAAGGGAGGATTAGAGTTTATGTAAGATGGCAATGGCACAAGGAGCTATGATACCTATTACTTCCATTGCTTCTGCCAAAGTAAAGGTCCTGGAGCCTAAAGTCTTTGGAGGAGCAAGAGATGTCAGGGCTATCAATAACTTCTTTTGGAGTATGGAGCAACACTTCACGGTGCTTGGCATTACGGATCATGCCAAGATGATCAACAATGCTTCTCTCTACCTTGTAGACAAAACCATGGTGTGGTGGAGGGAAAGGTACAATGATATTGAAAAGGGGACCTGCACCTTGAACATATGGGATGACTTCAAGAAAGAGTTAAAGAAGTAGTTAAAAAGGGGACCTGCACCATGTAGATCTAATACTTGAAGTGCTACCTTTGTGATGGACCTCATCAAATTAGGGACCAAACGAAGAAGAACAAGCTTATGACACTTGAAGAAGAAACCTCAAAATCGGATAAGGGAAGATGTGGATTCTTAGAAGTCCTTCATGCTATCAATGCCAAAGTTGAGGTACCAAAAATTGAGAAGAAGGGGCGATTGTTCATAGACACGAAGATTGTGGACAAGGTACGAAATCCTTGATGAATACCGATGCTATAAACAACTTTGTGAAGGAAGACAAAGCTAAGTGGTTAGGCATTAAGTACACACCCACCGATGATTGGATAAAGACAGTAAACTCGGAGGCTAAAAGCATGTGTAGAGTGGCAAAGAATGTGGAGATTCGTATAAGTGAGTGGTATGGTTTAGTAGATTTTTCTATTGTTCCTATGGATGATTTGCAAGTGGTGTTAGGTATGGAATTCATAGATAAGGTGAAAGCTATTCTGATCCCATTTACAAACATCATACGTATTATGGTGGAGGGGAATACAAACATGGTACCTTTGTCTCGAGAGGTACCAATAAAGACTAAGACCCTTTCAGCCATATAACTCTCTAAAGGAGTGAAGAAGCAAGAGTTGATGTTTTTAGTGGCTCTCAAGGAGGAAAATGTCACTACTCGTGAGGAATTGCCTTAGGAGATTTCTTGTGTCCTTAATGAGTACAAGGATGTCATGTCACCCGAGTTACCAAAGAAGCTACCACTAAGGAGAGAAGTGGATCACAAGATCGAGTTGGAACTTGGTGCTAAATCCCTTGCCGCAGTCCCATGATGTATGTCACCACTAGAGTAAAAGAGTTAAGGAGACAATTAAAGGAACTCTTGGATGCGGGGTATATCCAACTTTTTAAGCCCTATATGGTGCATCAATACTGTTCCAAAAGAAGCACAATGGATCACTTTAGTTATGTATCGACTATCGAGAACTAAACAAGGTAATTGTGAAAAATAAGTACCTTATCCTTCGAATCGATGACTTGTTTGATAAACTTGGAGATACAAGATGGGTTTCTAAGCTTGATTTGAGATCGAGTTACTACTAAGTGTGGATTGAGCCAAAGACTACTTATGTGATGAGATATGGAACTTTTGAATTCTTAGTTATGTCATTCAGTCTCACTAATACACCTGCAACGTTTTGCACACTATATCCTTTTTAGGATCATTTTGTTATTGTTTATTCGGCTGACATTGTTATGTATAGCAAATTGTTGGAAGAACATGCCATAGGTCTACAACATATCTTTTAAGCTTTAAGGGACAATGAGTTATATGTCAAAAAGGAAAAGTGTGTATTTGTGAAGCTGAAGGTAGTGTTTTTGGGGTACATCATGGGACAAGGCAAGCTAAGAATGGATGGGTCTAAGGTGCAAGCTATTCTTGAATAGGAGCCATCAAAGAAGGTGAGTGAATTAAGATCCTTCCTTAGTTTGGCAAACTATTATCATAGGTTCATCCATAGCTACTCTTCCATTACTGCACCTTTAATAGATATGTTCGAGAAGGGATGAGTTTGGAGATGGGATGCCAAATGTCAAAAGGCTTTTGATGCTTTGAAGGAGGCTGTGACGAAGGAAGCAAACCGAATCACACAAAGCCATTTGAAGTACAAATGGATGCTTCTAAATTTGCACTGGGGGGTGTGTTGATGCAAGAAGGACACCTATTGCTTTTGAGAGTCAAAAGCTTAATGACTTTGAGTGGCATTATATAGTGTAAGAGAAGGAGATGATGGCCGTAGTGCATTGCTTGAGGACATGGAGGCGCTACTTTTTGGAAGCAAAGTTCATGGTGAAGACGGACAATATTACTTCAAGCTACTTCCTCAATCAAAAGAAGTTAACACCTAAGCAAGCTAGATGACAAGTTTTCTTAGAAAAATTTGACTTCTAGATGATGTACAAGCCCAGAAAGGTGAACTTAATAGTGGGCGCACTAAGTAGGAAGGTTGAGCTAGCAACCTTATCACAACCTAATTTTCCTTTATGTGATTAAATGAAGGAGAGATTGCAATATGACCACCAGGCCAACGAAGTGGTAAAGAAAATCGAGGAAGGAAAGACTCGCAAGTTTTGGCTTGAGGATGGGTTGTTCATCACTAAAGGAAGATGAATTTATATGCCTAAATAGGATGGATTGAGGAAGGAGATCATCAAGGAGTGTCATGACTTCTTATGGGTTGGTCATCCAAGAATGCATCGGACTTTGGCACTTATGAAGCGTGCATATTATTAGCCCTAGTTGAGAGACGATATAGAGGCATAGCTAAAGACTTGTCTTACGTGTCAACAAGACAAGGTGGAGAATAAAGCATCAAATGGATTGTTGCAGTCGTTGCCAATTCCTAAGAGACAATGGGAGAGTGTCTCAATGGACTTCATCATCGGGTTGCCAAAAGTGAAGGGACAACACAACATAAAGGTTGTTGTGGATCTCTTCAACAATTATGGAGTGCTCATACCTGTGCCAATAAAATTCACTATGGAAGATGCTGCTCACTTATTCTTTAGGTATGTGGTGAAGTATTGGGGCATTCCATAAATCATCATCAATGATAGGGACTCTTACTCCACGGGACAGTTTTGGATGGAGTTGTTCAATCTCTTAAGGTTGGAGTTAAATTTCTCTACAAGATTTCATCCACAAACTGAGCGATTGAATGCCTTATTAGAGTTATATTTATGGCACTATGTGAGTGCCAACTAGAGGAATTGGGTAAAGTTGCTCGTTGTTGCCTAATTCTCATATGATTTGCAACAGAGTGAGTCTACAAGAGCTAGCCCCTTTGAGTCGGCCACTGAACAACCACCTTTGACTGCACACACTCTTGCTGTCTGTTATAATGGCAAAAGCCCTGGATCATACTTGTTTGTCAAAAATTGGGATAAGAAGTCTGATATGGCTAGGACAACTTAAACCTAGCAGCCAAGAAAATGAAGAAATAGGCCGATAAGAGGAGGCGCCACTCAGAGTTTTGTGAAGGAGATTTGATGATGGTCATTCTCCTATCTTATAGACACACTAGATGAGGTGTTCATAAGGGCTTGATTCAGAGGTACGAAGGACCTTTCCCCGTGGAGAAAAGGGTAAGTAAGTTGGCATACCAAGTCAAAATACCCTCACATTTGGGGATTCATCCCATATTTCATTTAAGTTTTTCTAAAACTTTATCATCCTGATGATGAAGATCTGATTAGGGGTGAATTAAGGCACGCACCCACCGCTGTGACGACAACACACAAGAGATCTTGGCACATAGAGCTATACCAAGGAGAGGCTCACATTCGACATATGGCAAATACTTAATCAAATGGAATAGACAACCAGAAAGTCAAGCTAGTTAGCAACATGAGCTTTTTCTTTGACAATACAAAGACAAGATTCGAGAGTTCCATCGAGACACGACGAGGACGTCATTGGATTAGGTTGGGTAGAATGTGACATTCCATATGTTTTAAATCCCATAAGATCAGGTCTGGGGCACAAAAGAATCTTCTAGAGCATGTTGGAATCTCAAAGCAGATTCTGAAGCTTCTGGAGTATGGTAGAAGCTTATAGAAAACCCTGGAAGCTTCTAGAATATGGTAGAAGACTATGGAAGCTTATGGAACACTGTGGAACCTTATAGAAGCTTGTAAAATCTTGTAGATATATAAATAATGTACATGAAGTATGTAGAGTAGTGTAGAGAATTCTAGAAGTTCAATATAGATCATTAGATCAAGTAGATCTTAACCGTCCATTCTAGGAAGAAACAATTATAAATACCCTTGGGGGTTGCCTCATTTGGATCATAAAAGGTCATAGAGTGCATTGTAAGCATTGTAGCTTTCTTGAGAGAGTCCTTTACTATAAGTTTTCTTACAATCTCTCATATTCCTCTCTTCTCTTTAGCAAAGTGTTTCGTATAAAAGGCTGACTTGGGAATGAGAGTGTACTTAAGTGCCGAATAAATGTTAGTGAAAGTCCAAGCCTGTTTTACAAAATGCACTCGAGCTCCAAATAAGGTTTAGGTAATTTGATACATAAACTTGAAGTCTAAAGTAGTTTTATGGATCTCAATCGACTCTTAATGTTGAAACTAAAAGATCGAGTTTGTTATTTCATGGAAATTTTACTTGGATTCCAGTTTATTGGGGAAAAACTTGGCAATACTTAAACAACCAAGTTTTCTGTACAATCTATGCACTTACTATTTAGAACTGATCAAGCAACCTTTTTGGTCGAGCACTTCTGTAGCAGAAAACATGAGAAACCTATAATTTCATACTAAGTTCAAGTAAATAAAATGGCAAAAGGTGTAGACTATCACGAGAGGTTAGCATATAAATATCACATTCTGCATGTTTCAAAGCCCACATCAAGAGGTTTGACTCAAAGAGTCTTCTAGAATTCTCCTCAAAATTATGAAAAAGGAAAGAAGACTTTAGAAACTTCTAGACTCTTGTGGATTCTTATAGAAGATCTTGGAAACTTCTTGAATGTGGTGGAATCTTTTGGAAGCTTGTGGGAGCTTATGGAACGTTTTAAAATATTACGAAAGAATGTAGAATATTGTAGATGTATATAGAACAGTATATAAGATTTTAGTGAATTAATGTAAGCCATTATATCAAATAGATTATAGCTATCTATTTAAGGGACGGAAGACTATAAATAGCCTTACTAGTTTCATTTGTAAACATACTACATCATACATTCTACATCCATCATTCAAGAAGAAGCTTTCTTTGCAAACATTCTCTAAGCTTTCCTTTAGTCTCTTAAGTTAATTTTCTAAATTTACTAGCCTTGTACCTAGGATTTTCGAGTAAGGTTGACTTAATGTAGCAAAAATAACACTCAAGTGTTACACGATTCGTTGATAAGAAATCCAAGTTTGTGATAGTTGGTCTCAGAGCGCTAGGTTAAAGATGCCAAAAGCACAAAGTGAGATCACCAACATTGAATGTTCCATGCAATCAAGGAAAGAGAGGTTAATGTCTATAGACACTATGGTTTACATGAATGTAAGGCTCTCTAAGGTGGAGCTTGCAATAATCAATGGGTAAGAGAAGTTTGAAGAGATAAATCAACATATCGAAGGACTCAAGAATAGGAATAAGTAGTTTTGTGGTGAAATGTAAGGCACCTTAAAAGTTGCCATGTCGAAATGTCATAACCATGTGAAGGTCTTAAAAAATACTCTCCCACCCAAGAATGCATATCTTAAGGAGGAGCTTGCAAAGGTTTTTGTGGAGCTCAAAGAAACAAAGGAGGAGTTAGTCCTTTGTAAAAAGGCCATTGTTCAAGGGCAAAGCAATATTGTACCTATAGTGGTCTCCATTTCTTCGAGGGTAGACATTCCTAAACCAAAGACATACACTGGGTTGAGGAATGCGAAGGAGATGGACAATTTCACATGGAGTTTAGAGCAATATTTCAAAGTTCTTGGCATAGAAAAGGATGCCAAGAAGATCAACAATGCTACTCTCAATTTTAAAGATATCAACTTGATATGGTGGAGGAGGTGACATAGCGACATTAAAAAGGCTATTTGCACCATTGAAACATGGAGTAATCTCAAGAAAGAACTCAAGCACCAGTTATATCCTAAGAATATAGAACAAGAGGCAAGAGCTAAGCTAAGGTGTCTCTAACAAAAAGGAAGCATTCAGGAGTACACAAAAGAGTTTTCCAAGGTACTTCTGAAATTCCCGACTATCTAGATAAAATAGCTTTCTTTGCATTTAAGGATGGCTTACAAAATTGGGTAAAGATGGAGATTCAAAGACATGATGCTTAAAAAATTGCTACTATTATCTTCATTGTCGAGTCCTCGATCAAGTTCAAGAAGCCTAAGAATCCCAAATCCCACAAGGAAAAAAGTAACAAGGGGAAGAGTGGGGAGATAAGCACCAAAGTAAAGAAAGTTTTTATAAATCTAGTAAGTCCAAAATTAAGAAGTCCAAAGATGATAAAAATAAGTCTACTTTTAGATGTTTCTTTTGTGAGAGATCATATAAGGTAAGAGATTGCCCGAATAAAGCAAAGCTCTCCACCTTAGTAGAAGAAAAGCAAGCACAAGAGCAACAAAGAGAGGAGGTAAAGATGGGCTCTTTAAATATCCTTTAAACCATTAAAGAAAAGGATAAAGTGCCTAAAACTGAGAAGAAGGGATATTTATATGCTAAAGTGAAGGTTGAAGGTCAAATAACAAAAGCTTTAGTAGATACCAGAGCTTCTAACAACTTTAGTTGAACATCAACTATAGCAAGGAGTAAGGGCTCAAAGTTGTACTCAAAGCTAAAAGCTACTTTTGGAGCTACTAGGGATGTCAAGGTATGTCTTGGAGAATGGTGTGGTTTAATATATTTCTCTGTAGTTTCTATGGATAATTATCCTATAGTGCTTAGTATGGAACTCGTTAAGGCTATACCTATTCCTTTCGCTAATACCATGTGTATTTCAGAGGAAGAAAATAACTATAAAATACCTTTATCGGGTGAAGGAAGTTTATCCACCAAGCAACTATCTGCCATGTAATTCTCTAAAGAGAGAAGAAGCAACCCACATATTTGGTGGCATTAAAGGAAGAAGGAGTGGAATCTTCACTAACGGAGTTACCCAAAGGAATCTCTAATGTACTTGAGGAGTTCAAGGACGTGATGCCTACCAAAGAAGCTCTCACCAAAATGAGATATGGATCACAAGATCAATTTGGTGTAAAGCATTATCCCATTTACTATAGTAACTTATTGTATGGCACCTCCCAAACTTAAAGAGTTAAGGAAGCAACTTAAGGAGTTATTAGATGCAGGCTACATTTAACCTTCAAAAGTTTCATATGGTGCAATTGTGCTTTTTCAAAGGAAGCATGATGGTTCTCTTTGGTTGTGTATTGACTATCAAGAACTTAATAAGATTGCTATGAAGAATAAATATCTCATCATATTGATTGTTGACTTGTTCGATCAACTTTGCGAAGTAAGGTGATTTGTCAAGCTTGATTTAAGATCGAGGTATTATCAAGTGAGGATTACAGAGGGAGATATACTGAAGACTATTTGTTTTACGAGCTATGGTTCTTTTAAGTTTTTAGTAATTCCTTTTGGACTTACTAATGCACCTGCTACATTTTGCACCCTCATGAATTAAGTGTTACAACCCTTCTTAGATAAATTTGTTGTGGTGTAATTAGATGATATTGTGGTGTATAATAAAATATTAGAAAAGCACGTTACATACTTACGATAAGTTTTCCAAGTCTTAAGGGAAAATAAGTTGTATGTGAAGATGGGGAAATGCGTTTTCTCACAATACAAAGTCACGTTTTTAGGGCACATTGATGGAGGGGGCAAGCTACGGATGGACAAGTCCAAAGTGTAAGCTATATATGATTGTGAATCACTACAAAAGGTATCATAATTATGTTCCTTCCTTGTTCTCGTCAACTACTATTAGAAGTTCATCAAAGGATATTCCTCCTTGCTTCTCCACTATCTGATCTATTGAAGATGAATAAAGTGTGGAATTGGGATGTAGATTTGAGAAAGCATTTAAGGCCCTAAAGAAGAAGGTGATGGAGGAACTCGTTTTGGTGCTTCCTAATTTTGCTAAGCTATATAAGGGACATAGCAATGCCTCTGATTTTGCACTTTGCGATGGAGTATAAGCCCAAAAAGGTCAACTTAGTTACTGATGCCCTTATTAGAAAAGGAGAGCTCGCCGCCATCACAATTCAAAGTTTTCCTTTTATTGACCGAATAAAGGAGGGACTTGAGTATGCCTTGTAAGTCAAGAGCTTAGCGGAGTTACTGATTGATGTGTCAAGTTCTACAATTTATATCCCTTCATTACCACAAGTGCATGGGCCGTGAATTGTAGTATTTGAAGGATCAATCCCATGAGTAGGGTAAACTAATCTAATCCTAAGTTATCTAAGGCTTAGGAATTAATAAAAATGAAATTAAAATATAAAACAAGAATATAAACACGGGAATTTGATTGCATGAATTCAACTCAAGAAATTAACACAAAGCAAGAATTAAAATTGAGCAACACAAAAGGTTACTATAAAAATTAATCAAGAGAAATTATCAGGATATGAGAGAGGGGATTCTACCTATCATTAATGCTAACCTAGTCAATTACATGTTATCAGGGTGTCGGTTCTAGACTATCGTAAGGGGAATTACTTTCTATCAAGTTATAACCCTGCACCCTAAATCATTAACCCCAATTAAATTATGGAATTTGCAATCTCTCAATTAATAAAAGACCCATAATTAAAATTAGATCGGAAGCTCTCTACTAAAGTATCGGGTCTCACACGGGATCTCTCTTCACATAAAAATCGATTTGATTAACTACATGGTCTATTGGATCGCCTAACTCTTGTTAATCTAATCTAATCATTTTTATCCAACTTACCCTTTTGGTTTGTTACCGAAATATGCAAAAATTGAAGTTAATCACAACAACCAATCAATAAAACAAAAAATCAACTTTATTAACATTAAATCAAAGTAAAATCATGAAGGAAGAGTTATAACATCATCAACAATCCAAAACCCATCATCATATAATCCATTTCAATCTTATATATTAAATGAACAAAAATGAAATGGAAAGGAAATAGAAATTGGATCGGACAATCCAGGAAGGCAGCAGTTTGAGGAGACCACTTAATTCGGGAAGCAGCAGCGTCAGGACTTACTTCTTCTTCCTCTTTTTCTTCTCTCTCCCTCTTTTTTTCTCTCTCTTGAACTTCTCAAAAGTGGCAGAATGTAGAAGCTCATAGGGTTACATCATTATGTCTTATATAATATTTTCAATTAGGTATTTTCCGAGTCTAAAAGGTCTAAAAATTTTCTCAAAAACTCTAGTCAGGACTACTGTTTGCATATCTATTTTGCAGGCCACGATCGTGTACCTTAGTGACCTGATTGTGGCCAGGAATTTTTGCTTATGTCATTATTGTGGTCCATAACGCCACGATCGCGACTCCCTGCATTAGCTTTTGTCACGATTATGAAATATTCCCCATGATCGTGGCTGCTCCGTACTCTTGTTTCTGTCATGATTGTGACCCTGGGTTGTTTCCTGGGTCTTCTTCGAATCTCCTCCAATTGTCCTGAAACATTAGTAAACACAACAAGGCACCTCATAAATATAAAATTGAAGCTTAATATCATGTTTCAAATTACAAAACACAAAAAAAAAAATTTACTAACACAATTCTAACCTAAACACGCATTAAACAATCAAATTAACAACTGAACACACACTAAACTACCCACAAAAACATAAAGTAATCTACACCTATTAGTTAGCTAAATGTGGGGAAACATGACAATTCTGACTTCAAGATGGCAGACTTATCACCAAAGGTGGCATGATTTGTATGCCTAAATGGCAAAGGTTGTGAAAGTGAATCATTAAGGAGTGTCATGACTCTAAGTGGGTAGGGCAACCTGGAGTAACTTGCACATTGCATCTTGTGGAACATGCATATTGTTAGCCCCAAATGCACAATGACATTGAGCTTTATGTGAGGACATGTCTTGAATGTCAATAAGAAAGGATAGATCAACATTAATCAATAGGTTTAGTAGAGCCATTACTTATTCCAAAGAAGCCATGAGAAAGATTTCAATACATGCCTACCAAAGTTTGAAGGTTGCGGTAACATCATGGTAGTGGTAGACCGATTTAGCAAATATAGTGTTTTCATCCATATACTGGTGAAGTTCACAGCCTAGGATGCCACACTCTTATTTTTCAAGGATGTGGTAAATATTGAGATATTCTAAAGATAATTGTGAGTGATCGAGATACTCACTTTATAGGAAGATTTTGGAAAGAGCTATTCAAGTTAATAGGGTCCGAACTCAACTTCTCCTCCAGTTTTCACCCTAAATGGATGGACAAGTAGAGAGAGTAAACGCACTATTGGATTTGTACCCAAGGCACTACATGATTGTCAATCAAAGTGATTGGGCAAAGTTGCTCGATGTTGCCTAATTTTCATATAATTTGTAAAAGAATGAGTCAACAAGAGCTAGCCCATTTGAAATTGCAACTGGCCAACATCCGATACCGCACACACTCTTGCCATCACATATAAAGGTCCAAGTCCTGCTGCATTCAAGTTTACCAAAGGTTGGTATGAAAAGACCGATATGGCATGAGCCCACTTAGCAAAGGTTGCGAAAAGAATAAAGAAGTAGGTTGATGCTAAATGGAGGGATGTAGAGTTTAGTAAAAGAGACTTGGTTCTAGTAAAACTTCTCTCTCACCAAAGTCAAAGATTTGCAAAGGTAGTGAGGCACTATGAGAGACCTTTCCTTATGGAGAAGCAAATTGACAAACTTGCTTACCGTTTAACATTGCCCTCTCATCCTACATCTTACATTCTACATCTAACATTAAAGAAGAAGCTTTCTTTACGAACATTCTGCAAGCTTTCTTTTATTATCTTAAGTTAATTATCTAATTGTGCTAGTCTTATACCTAGTATTTATAAGTAAGGCTAACTTGGTGTAGTAAAATAACACTTAAGTGCCACATGGTTTGTTGGTAAGATGTCCAAGTTTATGACAAAATGCATGTGAGCTCTGAGTGAGGTTTGGGCAATTTGATAAGTAGATTTTGAGTTTGTTATTTCATGTAACTTTTACTTTGATTCCAGTTTATTGGAAAAAATTGGGCAATACATGGACTATCAAGTTTTCTATACAATTTATGTACTTGCTAGTTAGAACTGATCAATCAATCTCTTTGGCCGACCACTTCCGCAGTAGAATATGTACATGAGAAACCTATAATTGCATGCCAAGTCAAGTAAATATATAAAATGGCAAAAGGTGTAGACGATCACAGAGAGGTTAGCATCTAAAAGCTACGTAGTCAAACCTGGAGATATCGTGTACTTTTGACAGTTGTGGTAAAGTCACAAGCACACTTTTCCCGTAGACCTTATCTTACATACACAAAAGCAACAAGTTTAACGTAATGAAAACCAAGCTATTATGGAAGGCCAACGATGGAATTTCTAGTTCACTTGTGGCATGTTTGGTTGAGTAGAATAACTATTATATTACTGATGTATTGAGTGGAATAACTATTCTATTACTGATGTATTCCAAATGAATAGTTATTCTTTTGTTTGGTTAAAAAATAACATACAGAATAACTAATCTCAGGTTTAGTTATTCCTAAACTTTCAGAAATAGCTAAAGATACCTCCCCCTGTCTTTATCTATTCCGTGAAACGTGAAATAAGTCAAGACAACCTTTCTTTTTCTTATTATTATCGTTGTTGTTGTTGTTGTTGTTGTTGTTGTTGTTATCAATAATTTTCTTATTCTCATTCTTCTTCTTCTTATTATTATTATTATTATTATTATTATTATTATTATTATTATTATTATTAATTTTCTTCTTCTTCTTCTTCTTATCATCATCATCATTATTCTTCTTCTTCTTATTGTTGTTGTTGTTGTTGTTGTTGTTATTATTATTATTATTATTATTATTACTATTATTATTATTATTATTATTATTATTATTATTAATTTTGTTATTATTATTATTTATTATTAATTTTCTTCT
>JAOTIZ010000004.1:7277944-7288109 GCA_027123425.1 Erythroxylum panamense | reverse complement strand
ATCCAACGCGATAAGTTTTCTATACTTTGTGTTTTTCCGGGATGTCGGAAGGTGTAATCCGATTTGTATTTTGCTTCTGTATTTTGGTATTCGTACTTTATTTCGCAAGCGCTTTTGATTCGTACTGATTCGATGGACTTCGCTATTTTCGCCTCCGCTTTGTACTTTGTATCCGCATTCCGTTTTTCGTTTTTCGTTTTCTGTTTTCTGGTTGAGATCCGGTTCCCGGATCGGGTCCCAACAGACACTCTTATCGATCGTAGTCTAGACTTACTATAGATGAAACTCTAGCCAACGCCGGGAATCGGTTGGTGTTCACATTGTTTTGGCTGATTAGTGGCAACACACATGACCGTTTTTAGCCTATTATAAGATTTGGCTTCCTGACGAGATTTGATTTATACATGTGATGCTTTTCTTCTATTGTGTACTGAAACTAGAACCTATGTTCACTGGATGAGTGATTAATAGGCTAGGCCTATGTTGTTCCTAATTAGTATATGTTGAGTCATAGGCTAGGCCTATCTGTTTCTATGTCATGTATGTTCACTTTATAGATGGTTATGTGTATACTGGATGGGTGAAAAACCCATCCTTAGATTATCTAGACCATCATTGTGTGTACCGGGTTATATTTACGTTGTATGTTTTTCCTACTCACTGAGTACATAGTGTACTCACCCCCTCTGCTTTCCAACCATGCAAGCTAATTGGTGAGCTTAAAGCTCTGAGTAGATTGTGCAGTCTTTTGACATTTTTGGGTATGCGGCGGTTGTCATATGCCCGAAGTGGTTCCAGGTCATGACAGTTACTTTCTGACCAGTCACTGCCATCAGTCCTCCATTGTCGCCTACTCGGCGTCGAAGTTGTCACCCTTTATGAAGCATCGCCAATCACCCCTCCTACACCATTTCCAGTCACCTTTTCCAATCACCAAGTTGCTTCCTAAATTTTGATTGTTAATGTTCATGTAAGGTATAGTTGTTCATATCTTTCAGTTGCAGAAATGAGTAATGTTGATAATCAGGGCTACACCTGCTTTTCTTAAGCCAATTTTATTGTTAATATGTTGCACATTTCTTAGGTTTTTTTATGGTGGGAAGGAAAAACCTACATCTAGAACTAAGGGCTTGAGATTGGAGAAATTTATAGACAACTAGAGTTTAATCTACCATTTGCTAGTGAGACTGGGATACCTGATCCTAAAGGAAAGAACTATTGGAATAACAATGCATTAGTTGGTCTCTTTTTCCTTGTTGTAACAAAACTTCATTAGGACCTTTAGTTTTCGAGAACCTGGGATAAGTGATGCTTTTCTAACAACTGGGTCTTATTTTTTATGTCCAAATTTTCATAATAGGATCAAAGTTTTTAGTGATATAGATTAGGCTAACTTCTTATATTCACATTCCTCCATCAAATGATTTTGCACTTTACTTGGCTCATCTTCTATTTCTAGAAAAATTAAGAAGCAATATATTATTTTTTTACTCCTTTGTTGAATTTGAATATAGGGATACTCAAAACCACAAGGTAAGTAATCTCTTCATCAACTTTGTTATAAGTTCAGTGTTCATGATATTCATACACCATCTTATGTGTGAGTGTTAAGCCTTGAATTATTTTTTGATTGCTTCTTCAAATATATAATTATGGTCTTTATATTCAGTCTACAATCCCATATAATCAACTCTCTAATTTATCCCCTCTGTACATCTTGTAACTTCATATAATCTTTCTTTCTTTGATTTGAAATATTTACTGTAATACATACATATATAATAAAGTAATTTACAATCTTCAAGATGATAGTATTTATAATCCCAAAATAAATTTTTTATTTCTTGAAGTACCATTTTTTTTAGAAAACCTCTTTGCATTTTCAATTCTTAGTATTCAATATATCATTTTTTGAAGTTAAATAAGTATATTAAATGCAAAAAAAAGGGCAAAGCACTACAATATGTTGTTTGAATATTCTAAATTCAATTAAAAGGAATCAAATATGTCAACTAGTTCCTCTAGGATAGCACATAAACCAGACCACTTCTAACAATTACAACATAAGATATTCTTACTTTAAACCCTATTTGTAAAGATGGCATTATGATGGCTTATGATTAGAAGTTTACTTATATTTGACATAAATTTATAATTGAATTGTCTCAAACCTTTATATTCTTCTTAATCTTCTTTAATTTCGTCATGTTTCACACAATGGTAGAGAGTTTAACAAGCAGTATATCATCCTTGAAGAGTGTAGCTATAAGCATTTCAACTATGATGTTGTCCCATCCAAGCTCATACATGAATAGTTATAGGCTAATTGAATTGATCTCCAAACAACTCCAGGGTAGTTGCACAAAAAATTAGATAAATATTGTAATTTATAAGTATTTATAGTATGTTTTTTTTTAAAAAAAAAAATTGGGATTCAAAATTTGATGTTGTCATTTATGATGTATTGGAGAGGCATGCCCGTGCATGTTATAAAGACTTTGTTGGTTTGATACATAAGAATGGTATACAACCTCCTTATATATCTGAAGAAATATGGAGTCATTGGTAGCAGTATTGGGCAACACCCGAGGTAATCTTCATATCAAAGCATAATTTTGCAAATAGACAGGGAGGACCAGATGGAGATAGTCTACCCGTACATACTAAAGGATCTATGACTTACTAGGAGCATGCAAAGAAACTTGTAATTATCTAAACTTTACACTTATATTCTAATAAATTGTACTAATTACTACTAATTAGACTTTAATATAATTTGGTGTATGAAATTTATAATGAAAATATATGTGTATTATGCATAATGATAACTTTATAAATGTCCGTTGCCATGAATGACTATTTCATTAAGTTTTTTTTTTGTTTAATAGGGGTAAATATCATTAAAATAAGGAAACCCTACTAAATTTTTTGTAAATTGTAGTTCACTTATAACACTTTATTTTGATGCAAGAAAAGTCCATAGGCATGAAGTCTACATTACGTCAGCTCTTTTTGCTCACACACACTAAGAAGCATGATGGTGTGACTTTCGTTAACACCCAAAGCAGACAACTTAATGTATATAACATTTATACTTTAATATTAACTTGATAAATTATATTAGTTAAAAATGATCACTTATTAATATAAACAATTATAATGATCAAAGCAAATACAAGAAAGCATTGAATGACAATTTCATAACTCCTAAAATGTTGATGAGAATTAGACATATCTTGATGTAGTTGGTAGTAGGGACTGTCATAGAATGATTTTCGGCTTAGGTTCTTTTGCAAACACATGCTATTCATAATCCTCTACATTCGATACATCTAGATCTAGTAGGCGGTTCGCATCCAATGAGAGAGTTGTTCAACTTGAGAGCACAATGGAGATGTTGGCAACTCAGTTGTGACAATCGATGGAGTACATAACCTAGCTTCATAATGAGGTAGACGAGTTGAAGGGGACGGGCAGCACATCATCACAGCAGTCAAATCATCCACCTTCAACAACTGCATAGCTTAGATTTATAATATTGTGATACTTAAATGAATTTTATTTTATGTTTTGATACTCTTATGTTTTTATAAATTCTTAATTTACAGTATTTTCAAGATACTTATTGTTGTAGATTATAATTTTATATTATATTATCAATGAGGATAATTTTTTATTATATTATCGATTAAGATTATATTATTTAGAGAAATTAAGTTTATAAAAAAATTAATAGATTATCAACAGAAAATTCTGGTTGGAATTTTTAGAGAGACATTGTAGCTAAAATTACCAATAGAAAACTGGTATCATATGTAAATTTCTCGACAAAATTATAATATTCCGTAGGTAAATTACCGACAAAATGCTATATTTCGTAGGTAAATTTAGCGATGGAAATTGTTTATCCATCGCTAAAATTACCTACAAATATTGTAATTCTGTTGGAAATTTTAACAACGAATATTATAATTCCTTCAGGAAATTTAGAGCCACAAATTTTAATCTAGTTGAATGTTTTTTAAGAGAAATAATTAAAACTCCTAGTTACTATAAATGATTAAAAGAATTGAACTTTTACTTGTTCAAACTTTAATATAGTAAATGATCATTTCAATTAATTAACTTTTTGCAGGCATTAGACATCAATAAAAAGAAGCATAACAAAGCAATTCAATACATAAATAAATGAAATGCTTCCACAATAAGACCCAATTGCCTCCCATTCTTTAAAGTTTCAAAAGGGCTTCCACTTCTTTCAACTAAGAATAAAAGACTTAGCTAGCAATGACCATTCCTATGACTAGCCTCTAAAGAAAAATTACTCTAATATCTACTAAAGAAAGGAGAAAAAAATGACTTTTGAGAAGCTATAAAATGTAGCTAGAAGATGGATGGATTTGCTCATTCACACCTTACCTCTATTTATAACCATTTAACCTATGTAAAAAATCTTATGGTCGTGATCCTTTGGATCCCCCATATTATAACTTCATTGATTTCAACCCAAATATGGTCAAGATAAAGTTTTAAACTATTTTTAACACATTTTTCACTTACATATTCGAATTTTGAAAATTGCAATTTCTATTGAATGTGCCCTTGCCTAAAATCATGACAAACGATTTTTTCAGATTTCAATTTAATTTCAATAATTTGATCTAAATCAAAATAAAACGTTTTGTTAGTCAAATCTACTTCATTCACCCTTGATTATTGTTGAGATTTCTTCTCTATTTAAAATTTTGAATTTGTATTAAGGGTGAATAAACAAAATATTGAAATTTGATATATTAAGATAAGATTATGGAAGATTCTAAATGCATAAATCAAGAAAATTTATGATATATCAAATTCCCCCATGCCTAATCTTTGCTTATCCTTAAGCAGGCTGATTTTAACAAGAAAATATGAATGGAGACAATTAAAGACAAGCTCAATCAAAAGCATGCGTAAAGTCTTGGTGAATTTCCTTATGGTATTCCCTCTTTCATACAAGCTTTTAGGCTTAAGTATTTAGCTCAAACTCTTGTCACAAGGTATACATTACTATAAACTTGCACATAAATCAAATATCTCTTACCATTAACACATGAAGGCATAAACCAAAAGGACTTCTATTAAATGGTTGTAATAGGTCTTGGGTTACGGGTTGGAAATGAAAAATTATAAGCTAAAACCATAGACATGTAATAGGGCATTCAAATAAAATGTGAGGATTAAGAATAGAAGGTGACCAATTACTCATCTATAGATGTGAATATACTATGGTTGCAATTATCCGTTCTTTTAGAAATCATAAAATTTTTATGCACAAGTAGTAATAATATAAAATTACTATAAAATGAGTAACTTGGAATATAAAATTTAAAGTGAATTCCTTGTCATTCCATAAATAAATTTAGAAATAACTTATTAGGATATGTAGTTAGGTAATAAAATGCATGATGGTGGGTTTGATTATAATTGGCTCAAAAGGATTTAACTAATGATGATTAAGGTGACTTTTTTAAGTTAAGTGGCTTAAATAAAGAGGGCCTTTATCATATCCAAATCTCATGCAATCATAAAAAATTCAAGTTAGTTCAATGCAAGTTCTAAAGGTATCCATACGATGAGAAGCACATATTAAAGAAAAATTAATACAGATAAGATGTTTCTATCCTTGAATGTTTAAGTGCTCAAAGTTTTCAAATAAATTCACCTAATCTTTATGCAACACTTCATTAATCAATTGTCTCTCTTTGTCTAAGTGCACATGTGTTTGTCTTTCATCTTAATTAATTTAAGTCTCAGCTTATAGATATAGTCTAATTTATCCAAAACATTTTAGTGAAAATCTCTTTGGAAAATCTTATTTCA
Organism: Erythroxylum panamense; assembly: GCA_027123425.1. Taxonomy (NCBI): domain Eukaryota; kingdom Viridiplantae; phylum Streptophyta; class Magnoliopsida; order Malpighiales; family Erythroxylaceae; genus Erythroxylum; species Erythroxylum panamense. Next base: position 7,282,247 of record JAOTIZ010000004.1, on the reverse strand, counting down.
TAAATTTCCAAAAGCTTTAGGTAAAAACAAGAATTTGAAGAGAATGTTCAAAAAACCTAAAAACTCAGAAAAATCACAAAAATCAGAAATAGGTATCTTACCTTACACCTATTTAACATTATCCTTAATGTTTAAGTTAAAGCACAAAAAATAAGAAATAAAAGAGGAAAGAAAAAGAGATTATCCTATTTTTCTATGTTTAGCATAGTGAAGAAGAATGAAAAATTCATGGAGAAGGTTGAAAAGGGGCGTGAACCCAAAGTTTAAGAAGAAAATATCATATTGTTATCCATTCAATACAATTTTCTCTTAGACCTTTCTAATCGAGTTTGAATATTTTGTTGAGTTGATGAGAAAAAGGAAAAGAAATCTTCTTTTGGATTAGTAGTTAATTGTTTTGTAGTTGAAGGTTGTTGTATTAGAATGTCTTGGAAGATGTAACAGTTGAACCAAGTGGAACAAATTCAAAATTGTTATAAGATTATTATATGATGATCCCCTTCTTGGCTAAACAATTTAGATGTAAGGGTTCCATCTCGTAAGCAATGTACATATCTGTATTAGATAAATCAATTATATCTAATTAAAAACTAGTTAAGTGATGTAATAACCTAAGATTAAAGGTCTATTTTTCTTTTAGTCTTAATACAAAATTTAGCAATCAACCAATCACCTAGGTTCAATGTAACATTTTGTTTCATATACCACAAAACATAATATTCAACTTTAGCTAATGTCTTTACACTATCTCTTCTTCCTAAAAAGTTATAGGCTAAGAAACTTGTAAATATTTCAAAACACGTTTCTTTAGATATAAAATTTTTTAGGAACTTGGGATATATAATGCAAAATCAACAAATCATACACTTCATGATTCAAAAGGTTAAGAGTCAGAAGAGTAATCACATTTTGAATTTATAAACAATTCCTTCTTAGCATCAACTTTTTTAGTGGACAATACTATAATATTGAATTCAACAATTGAAAACAGAATTCTTTAATTACACATTGGCATAAGTATTCCAACCCAATTGATTTACCAAAGCTTAAAATTCTTCTTTGATATTTAATTCTTCTAGAGTATAGATATGAATATACCTACAAGCATCGATTTTTTGTCCAAAAATTTTTGCATAACTTTTTTCATGATGTTCATCTTAGAAGGTATTGAAATCTCTAGTTTTAAGCTTAAATTTGTTAGCTAATTTTCTGGTTGGGAAGAATTATCTCATGAATGGGTTAGAGAATAGTTTGTAAATAGGTTGCAGACAACAACTTGTGCTAATGGCACTTGCATTTATAGGGATTTAGATTCCTAAGGTAGTTCTCTATAGGTCACTAAAACTATTATTTTATCATATGCTTTAGTTATTCCCATAATTGCTCTGTTTTAGATTAAAAATATTGGGATTGATGGATGTTGATATGACTAAGGAGAGAAAATTTTCTACTAATGATTTGGGTGTGGTTGCTTAAGGAAAATGATCCTTACATGTCCTTGTATTGGTGTTAAGGGTAACTGAATGCCTTTAGTTAATGTCTCCAGAAGATAGTGCTTTAGTTGTGGAAATTTCTAGGTGGTAGTGCGATTGGTATATATTGGGTGTATGATACACGAAAGTAAAGGAATTTTAGGGTTTCATGTGTCAGACACAACCGTGTACACAATAATGTCTAAGACTATATCCTTAAATTTTCTTCAATATTTGTGCAAACTCACAATTACAAATATATAAATCTTGGTAGCACGGGTGTGTCCATTGTCCATACGGTCATGTCCTTTTGTGAATCAATTCCTAAATCCTTATATGTTTATAGCTAGTTATATGCTTCAAAGGACATGGGTATATCCAGTGCCTACATAATCATGTATACTTTCACATTAAAGAGTTAGATTGAAATCACATCATGATATTTCCCACATGTTTATGGACAATTACACGGTCCTTCCCATATGGTCGTGTATGGGTTGACATGGGCATGTCCTTCTTCCACAATCTTGTCCTTCAAAACATCTTGAATCCTTCAATTCTCTTTCTTGCTTCTATTGAAATTTTATCCCTTTTTGGTCTTGAAAGCAAGAAAAACCTTTTAAAAAATGAAAGAAAAATACATATATGAATTATATTAAACAAGATGAAAGAAAAACATAGGTTATCTCCTAAGAGCATTTTTGTTTAGTATCATTAGCTCGACAATGTTATCGTTCAATTTTGGAATAAATTAGATTAGTTAAATCTATTTCTTCCACTATTATAATGTTTACATTCTCATATTATGGTTTGAGATGATGGTCATTATCTTTAAGAACTTTAGAGATAGATATGCTTTAGATTTCAACTGCATCATGCGGAAATGCATTAGTTATAATGATGGTCTAATCCATCAAGATCTTGTTTTAGCAAAAAATAGTTGAATCTTGGAATGATAAAGGACAAACTTTTTCCTCCTGAAAATTTGTTTCCAAGCAATGAATTTGTCATGTAAAGTTATTGTTCTCTCGTCATAGATTCTTGCATTTTCATAGGATTCTTTACAATTTTTCTCAAGTTCCTATAGTTGCAATTTTCTATGCTTCTCGATTTTGTCAAAACTCATATTGCACTTCTTAATAGCCCTAATGCTTTATGTTCCAATTCAAAGAGAAGAAGATAAGCCTTACCAATACTAACACTTATGTTGAGATGTCAATCTGTGTCTTTTAACCTATTTGGTATGTTTAAAGTGCGTGTTTAAGTTGAAAACTCCAATATTTTCACATTGGTCCAACAATTTTTTGATGACTGATTTGATTTCTCTATTTGAAACTTCAACTTGCCTACTTATTTTTGGATGGAATGAGTTGCTGATCTTATGAGTCATTCCATATTTCTTTAAGATTGCCTATACCATTTGGTTGTATAAATGTTTGTTTTGATCATTAATTAAGGCTTATAGGATATTGAACCTGTAGAAAATATTATATTTAAGAAAACCTGTAACCACTTTGGAAACATCAGTTTGGATGGCCTTTGTTTCCACCCACTTAGACACATAATTGATAGATAATAAAATGTAGACCAAATTAAAAGAGCATAAAAAAGGTCCCATAAAATCGATGCCCTAAAAGTAAAAAATTTCATAAACCAAAATTGGAGTTTGTGGCATCTCACCTCTTTGAATGATATTACCTATTCTTTACATCTCTCATAAGCTTTATAAATCTATCATGCCATTTATTTATCACTAAAATATCCTTTACAAGTATACGAATGGAAAATATGAGGATATATGAGATTTCATTTTCAGATACATCTTCAAACTACTTAATCAATGCAATGCTTCCACAAATATGGATCTTCCTATACATAACGCTTAACATCACTTTTGATCTTTTCCCTTTAAGCTTTTGATAGATCTATAGTTAGCTACAAGTAGACAAATAATTTACTATATTTGTATATCATAATAATTGTAAGCCTGCAAAGAATATTTGCTCATTCGAGAATTCTTCTTGTAAATTAAAGGTCATCCTAATATGAGACAAGTAACTTAAATGATTTGCTACTCATTTTTTTACAGCTTGCTTGTCTTTGATTTCCAAATCAAATTTTCTCATCTATAAAATCCATCTCATTAATCTCAGTTTTACCTCCTTCTTTGATAATAAATATTTAAGAGCTATACAATCAGAGAAAACAATGACCTTAGTAGCTAATAAGTAAGATAACTTTTTTTTTTGCAAAAATGACCTGTAATAACTTTTTTTCAATTGTTAGGTAATTTCTTTAAGCATCATTTAAAGTTATATATACATAGTAAATAACATGAGGCACTTTCTCAACTTGTTGTCTTAAAACAATTCCTACAACTTTGCCACTTGCGTCACACATAAGTTTGAATGGCAACTCCCACTAGGGCGATTAAATAATAAAGGCTAAAAATACCAGCCTTTTTAACTTTTTCATAGCTTCTTAATATTATTGATAAGTTCAAAAATAAAAATTTTCTAGAGTAACTTGCATAATGGGGATGCTATTTTTCAAAAATATTTGAGAACCTCAACTTGCATGGCCAAGAAACAAGAAAACTTCCTGCATACTAACAAGAAAACTTCCTGCATACGAATTCTGGCTTGACGAGATAGTATTTCTGGGACACGTGGTGTCCGGTGAGGGTATCCAGGTGGATCCTCAAAAGATAGAGGCAGTGATGAGTTGGGAGATTCCGCGGAGTGTGCCAGAGTTGCGGAGTTTCCTAGGATTGGCCGGGTATTATCGGAGGTTCGTCGAGGGGTTTTCGTTGATCTCCGCCCCTTTGACGA
>JAOTIZ010000004.1:7208611-7220962 GCA_027123425.1 Erythroxylum panamense | reverse complement strand
AAAGGCCATTTTTATATCATAAATGGAATCCTCACACACACTACAAGTCTCTTTAACAGTCTAGTTAGTCGAATGGTTGGTTCAATCGATCATATACAAGAAGTTGCTTTAATCAAGGAAGTCACCAGTGACGAGATAAAGGAAGTCTTGTTCTCTTTTCACCCAAATAAGTCTATTGGGCTAAATGATTTTAATTCTCGATTTTTTTCCAAAAAATGGAATTTGATGCAAGTTTCAGTGGACAAAACAGTTCAGGAATTCTTTAGGAGTGGTAGATTACTCGAAGAAGTTACTAAAACCTTTCTTTCTTTGGTGCCTAAAGTTTCTAATCCTAAGATACTGAATGACTACAAGCCTATTGCTTGTTGCAATATGTTATACAAGATTATCTTTAAGATTCTTGCTAACAGATTGAAGATTATTCTACCTGATATTATTAATCCTAGTTAAGGTGTATATGTTCCAGGTAGATGTATTGACAGTGAGTGTCAAATGCATTGCAAAATTTACCTGACTCTGCACATTAAAATTTGTAGATGTGGTGAGTCAGAACCAAATCCATAGGAAATGTTCAGTTGATTTTCGTAACAAAATTAATTGATGCAAGGAAAATAAAAAGGGTTTTTAGGGATTTTAAGGAATTTAAAAATAAATAAAAGCAAACTATCAAGAACAAATTAACACCAGCAATAAAAAATGATTAAATTGTCGAATATAAGTAAGGTCCAGTTCTAGGATCAATCTCAACCTAAACACGATTAAACATATCCCATCATCCTAACGCCTTCACACTTCTCTTCGAAATAGTGATATGAGACTAACAGTACGCTCTGTTAGTCCTGGTTTTCCTTCAGGTTGTGTTTAGTTAAGATACGATCATTAATTAAACCTAGCTACCTAATAACCTAGGATATGATCTCTAGATTCAATTTGGCAGCCACATTACAAACTGGAAAAAAATATAGGCAGTAACCTCACACATTCGGGTTATCTAACCTAAGTTATGTTGTTCCTAACTCCAAGACCGTTGGATGCTATTAATAAACATCAAATATAACGATTAGTACATTCAACATTGCAGCAATAGGTTCATAATAGAACAATCCAAATAATGTATTAAGATCATTCATATAAAAACACCTTATTCAATCAACACAAATAATATAGCAATCCGAAACGAGATTAACAACGTTAATAAGATGAAATAGGTTAACCATGACTTGGTGTCGATATCACCATTGAACCAGTGTCGAGACGTGTAGCCTTTCATCTTCTCAATGGGTCTCCATGCATCTGCCAAGAACACCTTTGTTTCCATGGAAAACCAAAGAGAAATAATCAAGAAGCAATTGCTGTTTGGTTATTCTCCAGCACTCACCCATTTGGTTAGTCTTAATAATATTGGGACTTTTGAAATTTACCTTTGTACTTGATGACAATTTTTTCTCCTTTTCCAATTCCTTCTCGATCCGTTCCTTAGTAGCAATCCTTGGTGGAGTTCTTTTGGGACCCTTAATCTCCTTTCCACTGCTCAAGGTTATGGCACTGACATTATTCGAGTTCACCTTAGGTTGGGATGACAGCTTTCCTCCATTTCGTGATTCTAATCGGTTGAGCCTAATTGTCATTTGACCCATTTGGTTTTTCAAATTCTGTACACTCTCCTTTGTCTCCTGTTGACTTTGTTGTATGCTCTGTTAAAATTACTATTATAAGCTCTGTTGAGATTGGAGATTATTAGTAGTAAGAGTCTTGATCAATTCTTCCAAAAAATTACCTTAACTAAAAGAGGAGGCTCTTTGTGGCATTGGTTGAAATCCTTGTGCTCCTTCTGACTGATTTTGGAAGTAATTATGTTGTCTAATCCCTCCATAACTCAAGTTGGAGTGTCCCTCCAGCCTGGGTTATATGTTTGCGAGTACAGGTTGTATTGATTCGGGAAGTTCCCTTCTATAGCATTTACATACTTTATACTCCCCTCTTGTAGTGTCAGGCACTTATTAGTTGGATGACTTGTGTTAGACTATATCCCGTATACTTTTATTTGTTCTTGTTTAACTACAATTTGTCTCACAAAAGATGTTAGTTCATCTAAACGATGTTCGATAGTTAAAGTACTTACCTTGTTTACTCGAAGAACATCATTGCAAATGTCAAATTATTGGGCGTTAGCGGCCATCCGCTCAAGTAAAATTCTGGCTTCAATAGGAGTTTTCTTGCAAAGTGCCCTACCACTCGCCACATCAACCGAACTCCTCTCCATTAGTAGTAATCCTTCATAGAAATATTGGATGAAAAGTTGCTCTGGAATGTTGTGGTGCAGACAACTGGCACATAACTTCTTAAAACACTCTCAGTACTCATAAAGAGACTCGCCATTATGTCGTTTGATGCCACACATCTCCTTCTGAATACTTGCTATCTTTGATGTTAAAAAAATATTTCTCCAAGAATAATCTCTTAATCTCCAACCACATATTCACAGTTCTAGGAGGTAAATCGAATAGCCAATCCTTCACTGTATCTTTGAGAGAGAACGAGAAGGCCCTTAACATGATTTGCTCGTCTATTACCCCGGTAGGTTTCATGCTCAAACAAATCATGTCGAGCTCCTTGAGATGCTTGTGTGCTCCTCACCTGTAAGACCATGAAAATTGGGTAATTAATGTATTAATCCAGACTTTAACTCAAAAGTAACATCTTCACAAAATTTGGAAATGTAATGCATAATGGTTTATGAGTTAGGTCTGGAGTAACCAACTTCCTCAACGTCATCGGGTTCACCAACGTATCTTCAAATTCATATTCTGATTTAGCTACTAAAGTTGATCTTGCTTCCCTACACAATCTTCACAATGTTCTCTCGATCTCCGGATCAAGTTGCTCAAGTTCTCTACGAGGAGATATCGTAACTACCATACACTAACACTACAAACTTTTAAAATTTAACAAATAATCAAAATGAAACAATTATAAACAAATATATTTAGAAAACACCAACTAAAATCAAAAACGAAAATTAAACTACCATAATCCCCAGTAATGATGCCAAAATTTGACAATGCATATCGAATGCACTGCAATATTTACCTAATTTTGCACAAAAAAATTTATAGTTGTGGTATGTCGGGATCGAATCCACAGGGAATATTTAATTAATATCCGTAACAAAATTAATTGATACGAGGAAAAGGGGGGTTTTGGAATTTTAAGAAATTTAGAAAATAAAGTAAAAGTAAACTATCAAGAACAAATGAAACAAGCAATCGAAAATGATTAAATTATGGAATATAAGTCAGGTCCGATTCTAAGGTCAATTTTAGCCTAAACACGATTAAACATATCCCATCATCCTAACGTCTACATACCTCTCTTCAAACTATTGATCTGAGAGTAACAGTACGCTCTGCTAATCCCAGTTTTCTCTTAGATTGTGCTTAATTAAAATATGATCATTAATTAAACCTAGTTATCAAATAACCTAGGATATGATCTTTATATTCAACTTGACAATCGTATTATGAAGTGCAAAACAATCAATATAGGCAGCAACCTCACAAGTTCGGGTTATCTAACCTAGATTATATTATTCCTAACGATCTAAGACCATTAGATGTTACTGACAAACATCAAATGTAACGATTACAGATTACATTCAACGTTATAGCAATAGGTTCATAATAGAACAATCTAAATAATGTATTAAGATCATTCATATAAAAACACCCGATTCAATCAACACAAACAATATAACAATCCGAAAAGAGATTAACAATGTTAACAAGATGAAATAGCTTCAATGTGACTTGGCGTCGATATCATCATTGAACCGATGTCGGGATGTCTAACCTTTCATATTCTCCATGGGTCTCCAAACATCAGCTAAGAACTCCTTTGTTTCTATAGAAAATCGAAGAGAAATAATCAAGAAGCAGTTGTTTTTTGGTTATTCTCCAACCCTCACCCACTTGGAAATTGAAGATAACCAAATGAAGGAGTTGTTGTCTCCTTTTTTACCCAAAAAACTCTCTCCCAACCATTCCTATAGCATCTCACTCTCTCGCAAGGCACGTACCCGACATCCTGAGTGATGTCCGAGTACATACCCCACAAGGGTGGCATGCTAGAACTGTTAATTAGTCAAACACTTGAAACTCAGTACAAATTTTTCAAAAATATCACACGCGTATGCGAAAATCAATATTCAAATTCGAGCCCATACTTTTATTTCATAAACATCGAAAACAAAATTATTATTACACTTTGATAAATCTCATTTGCAACACATTTCTAATTTCGAAGTTATTACATGCAGAAATATTCAAATATACATTGTACAGAAATTGCGGAATATACAATTTGATATAAAGATAAGAAAACAAATGCATATGCGAACTGATCTTGACCTCTATCTCTTACTTAAATGCAGTGGTTGTACTCCTATTAACCTAATGGGATAACTCTTCGGAGCCTGAAAAATATTGCAAATTTTGGGTGAGTTTTTACAAACTCAATAAGTAACCATCTTCGATAGCTCACTTAATCACATAACACATCGAAACATATTTTCACATAATTTATATCACTTTATTTAATATATATCATCACATTCAGAGCAGTCAAATCGATCATTTCAATCATTTAAAAATACACATATCACTTATAATGCAATGCACATGAAACTCACTTTCATTTATTATTTTGTTGTGACCGAGTGCCTATTTACTAGCTCATATCCCTTAGTAGATACCGAGCAGTATCAGATAATGTCCCATATCCTTTAGTGGATACCGGGTACATTTACCACTGAGCCTGAGGATCTTTTTCACTTTCTAAGCTTTAAGCTCTTTTTCAATGGCTACTCTGATCACAACTGCCTTTATCTTTCATGCATTCGTTCATGTAATGAAATGGATCACATTCTTATAATTTTAGTTTATCATATGCTTTCGGATTCACATTCAATTTCATATTCATATTCGGACCTTGGTCCAACATTCAACAATTAAGTTGCGAAAACACATATTTCTTTCATATTCATATCCAAGGAGCACTTCAATGTTTTCACATTTACTAAGCTCCTCAAACATTCAATGTCCAAAATCAACACATTCACATCAATCATATTCGCATTGCATAATAATCAAATCTGTAGTCATTCAATGCAGAAATTGAAATCAGAACAAACAAATAAATGAGACCATCTAGGTTGACTCACAGTACGCTTTAAATTAACATTGGCTTCCGTGATTTGAAAACGTTTAAATGCAAACATTTATCCTGCACATCAAAATTATGCAACACCCACGATGCACACACATTAAAAATTGCACAAATTCTAAGTATTCCTTTATGCACAAATGTGTATATGGAATAAGTACAATGCATGCTCAATGACAATCCCGGGTATATTGTCAAATTTCATATCTTATACACATTCTTATTTTTAGCATTATTTGCTTTCATAATATCCAATTCTCATTCACTTTTACTAGATACTCATTACTCATCTCCTTTGAATCATAACTACAATCATATGATCATCCTCATTTCGTTATACTTATGTCTTTGGTACTTTAATATCAACAATGCACTCATTAATGTTATTCTAACATTATAAGATCAAACATTATCCAAACTCTCATTTCTTCTTATAATGCCTCCAAAACTCCAAACCTTCGGGTCTATTTTCCATAAACATTCTGACAAGGGAAATGAAGTAATTTGACAAAACTTTCTTTTAGAAAAATGTTCCCCATTGTCTTAAGTTTCTAATGACATCAATATCATTCAATTTGGTTTAGTACTCCAAAAGTTATACTCTAAAATAATTCAAATTGTTCTTAAACTGAAATAGTATTCTGTGCTCAACTTCAAGTCAGATTTTAGAATTCTAGAGACATAATTGAAATTCGATTTCTTCTTAACAATAGTAGCACTATGTCTACAGTTTAATCTAAATTAAGAATCATTCCATTTGGATAACCAAAAAATAAGTTATACCTAAAATACCGAAGCTTGTTTAAGTTGTGCGGGAAAGTTGGCCGCAGTTAAGCCAGGAGTTGGCTGCGACAAACTTTCATAGAAAGTAGCAAACAAGACTCACCTTCCAATTTTTCTAGATTTTACAGCATCCAACATCTTACACCTAACACATCTTGTACAAAGATCACCCTTTCTACATCATTTAATCTTCATTCTCAACTCCATTTCAATTTAGTATCATTCATAAACAATTCATGATATATATTTAATCATTAACCAAAAATAGAGCATATACATTGACCCATTCATTATTGATTTTTCTACACTCATTCTAACACCATTATGATGATCATTCTACCTCAAATACATATCCAGCAATAAGACATTTACATCAATTTCTTTCATCACCCATGACACATACATAAAACACCGTTTACTCAATTAATCCAACATTATATCATTACATATACAAAAGCAAGACATTTACGTATACATGTTAGCGCTTATAACTGACATGAAAATTTCATGATCAATTCATCAATCTCAAATTACTCATCATATTAGTTTCATTTAACACTACCCATGATGATTAGAGCATAACTTATTTGTTTAGCTCCAAAGCTCCTTCAAATCACCAAGAAACCCTAGCTCCTCCACATACACAATCTTCACCTTTTAAAGGTGGAATAGGTTGAGTCTTTTAGCAAAAAGAAAAGGAAGGCAATGAATCTCGAAGAAGCAAGGTGAAAGAGTTAAACAAAAGTCAATATGATGATGGGGAGAGTCAATGTCATGGGTGAAGAAGAGGATTGAAGAAGATGAAGAAATGAAGAAGTTGGGCAAAATGAAGCATGTGTCATTTTTGGCAAGTGACAGACCAAAATATGGTCTTTCACTTAATAAAAACGTGACTTAACAAGTGATGTGGCAAGTGACACTTGTCACTTGTGACATGTCACTCTCTCAAGGTCTCTTCTTGATCTTTTAATAAGCTAGTCCATTTGCCTCCAATTTTTAACCCAGTTTTCTCCCAATTTTCAATGTTACTCACCATTAAATTTTAATGTCATTCATAAAAATTTTCACTACCATTTGACTCTTATTTCTACTACTATTCATCAATTGTTCTGCCACTTGGCATTTTTCTTAGTCCAAAAGTACTCCTAAAATCCAAAACATTTTCATATTCCACCGAAAATTCTAAATCAATGCTTATATTAAAAAAATAGATTTCAATGCAAAAAATTCACAATTCCAATTATAATCACATTTATAGATCAATTATACCCAGAATATATCAATGAATGCATGTACATTCATTTTAATGTGTGCAAAAATTCAAATTCACGTGCGTATATGCTAACATTATGCATGAGCATGAAATGCAATTTTCTTAATATTTCTTTGATCTCACATGTACCGAATTTTAGGGTTCTAATCCTTAGTAGGGGAGCGAGATGTTACATTTCTCTCCTCCTTAATAAATTTTGTCCTCGAAATTATTATATGTTGGATCAAACAGGCAGGGGTATGTTTCCTCTTGTACTCTTTCATTTCCCATTTAACTTCACTACTGAAATAATTTCTTTCAAATGACCATAGTAAATGGATTCAATCATTCCTTCAATTACTTATTCAGATATCACATTATCTTAACTATTTTCCTCAATATATTTCAGATTACTTACAATTTCACTTCCTATGCCGACATTAAATCTATGTCATATCATATCGATATTTCTTAACATACTCACATATAACACATTATGGATCTGAGACATCTTTATTGGTAATACAAACTCATATGCTAATGGTCTTATGCTCTCAATAATTTCAGGTGCACCAATACAATTTGAGCTTAATTTATCCTTTTTTTCCCTAACCTGAGCACACCTAGGCAAGGTGATACTTTCATAAACAATTCATTTCTCACTTGGTAAATTCACATCTCTTTAGTGTTAATACACTTAACTCTTATGTCTATCTCACTTTATCCCATATCTTTGGTGTTGATCCATCTAACTCATTTATCTTTCTTGAGTCACTAAATTTCTAATACAGATCAATTTCACTCATCAATAGCATTTCGAATCACTTATGGCCTTCAACAATTTTTAGGCCCTCTTTATTTCAATGTAAGGGCAAATAACCTTTTTTGTCGTATAATGCCTCATACAATATTCTAATAATATCACTATGTACAATATCATAATAATATCACTATGATAATGATTGATATGCTTAAAATCAGTTAAAACTATACATTAACTTTATATTCCTATAAACTTCAAAATATAAGCTTTAAGTATATCTTTAACAGTTAAGACTGTTGGTAACTCATACATATAGTCTCTTGCTTATACATCCTTAGCTGTTAAGTACTATTTTGGCGTATTTCTACTAGGATGTATAGCATAGGTTACCATTGGTACTTTATCCAACAATCTCTTTTCTCAATCATCTTTATCGTGTACACATACTTCTTATTTTAATCACAAAATATCATTTTCCAATTCCAACTTAAAATTTGGATTCATTTTCAATTCCACAATAAGATTCACAATTTTTGAATCCTCAATTTGGGCTTTACTAACCTTTTCATGTGAAACTGATCTTAAATTCAATAGCTAATAGTACTTTGATTTGCCCAAAGTTTAATTCGACATTATATGCTCTATATTGCACTAGATTTGGTAACCTTAATCTCTAAATTTGTGCTACATCGCTATTGAATTTTTTGTTCAATGCATCATATTACAACTAACTTTACTAAAAAATACTCATTTGCACAATCATAATCTTTCAAGTAACTCTATCCATTGTCTTAGTCTCGTATTCAATTCTTTCAAATCAATAATTACCTCAAACTTTATTGATTTGTATAGTTATATGTAGATTCGAAATATTTCACTGTCATATAATGTCTCGAAGCTTTCAAAACAATTACTATTGTAGCAAGTTCTAATCATATCTCAAATAATCAACTCATGAGACTTTAATTGTCTTTATACATATGAAATCACCTTATTATGTTGTATTAGATTTCATCCTAGTCTCTGATGTGAAACCTTATTATATACTACATAATCTCCAATTCCAAATGATATAATTATCATTGATGTTATACTTCCTCAAAATTCTCTTTACATTTATTAGTTATACGATTTACACCATTTTCCTCAGACTTTTTTGTCAAAGGGCTAAGATCAGTAAAAACCCTTAACAACTTTTGGTAGTGTCCAATTTCTAGCTAATTCTAGAAAACTTCGGATCTCTTATAAATTCTTTAGAGTTTCTTACTTCTTCATTACCTCCATTTTCTCTTTAGGTCTCTCAATATGAGATGTTCAGATACTATACGACCCAACATTTTATTTAATCAAGCTAAGATTCACTCTTATTGAACACTCAAATGTATTCAATATATCATCTATGATCATAGCTACTGACTGATCCAAGAAAAATTGGGACACTTTATTTTTCAATACCATGATATTATCGGGGGCATTGTTGATTCAAACAGATGTTATCAAAACTCAGTATGCCCATGATTAGTTATTGTAATTCTTTAAGTATTAATTCCTCAATAAGGTAATATCATCTCATGTTATTTTTGGTTTCCCAATTGACTTATTTTCTCAAATAATTTTCTCCATTCATTCGATTTCTTCTGATTTCACATTGACTTATTCTAATGTCTGCTCATTCATACTAGTTTATCTACATACTTCAATCTATTTTCAATCTTAACTCTCTGTGTTGGTAACACATTTCTCAGATATAATTTGTATCTCCTGTGCATATTTGCATAAGATATAATGTGGACCTAAATTCTTATCATATTAGTAATAATGTCTCCTCAAATTCAATAATCCAATCACTTAGTTAGATATTTTACATCAAATAAAATGCGTACATTCTCAGTAGCATATTCTACCTCTTATGCTTGAGTCTCCACTATGGATATGACTCCAATATTCACTTTTGATTCATATATATTCATTTCTGATTTATTCTTTCATTGTTCATGTAATCATTATCAAACAACTGCCTTTATCATTGCTTATCAACCATTTTTAGTACCTTAAGAAGATTGATTTCGATCATTTCTTACACGATCATGATGTTTTATTCACCAAAACTCAATCATGTAGTAGACATGATTACTATCGCATATGTTTAGATATGTACCACCAAGGTCCTCCCATTCTATCTAGAGATTTATTTCCGAAAAATCACCAATTATCTTACAATAGTAATACTTTGATCTCAATTGATCCTAAACAATATTTCTCTCTTTATCTTTGCCCACGATCGGGGTATCCCTACCACGATCGTGACAGAAATCTATTTTTTTCAGGCTAGCATCGTGCCCTGCACTTTCTTCCTCACATTATCACACTTACTAACATCAATTTTACTCTAATGTTTTTCTAGAATTTACCTCTTCTAATACTACATCATTTCATATTAATTCAACTAACATGTTGATTACATTAACTCTTTTCATTCGATTCTTCATCTTTTTCTTAATCTTACGCATACATAAAATCCTATCTTGTATGCATTTCTAACTTTCTCCTTACTATATATATCATTCATCTCATGAAAAGTCATTTATGACTATTTCATTCCCCTTTTTTTCTGTCCTCATTTATGTCTCATCTTTTATATGTATATCCTCAATCAATTCATAATTATACAAGCATAAACATCATGGAATTCTGATCTCAACTCAACTAATAAATTCTTATGGTGGGGTGTGGGGTCCAACAATATGTAAGCTCAAAGAGAGATTAAGGAAATGCATTTTCTTGATCATGCATAATGTTAGCATATCTGCACACGAATATTGAATCTTTGCACAAAAATAAGTGTACATGCATTCATTGACAACTTTCGGGCATGATTGTTTTTAGATGTGATTTTATTGAAAATGAGAAGTAGAGGGAGTAGAGAGGGTGATCTTGGTATGAGTTGTGATAGGGAAAGATCTGGAAAGAAAATTGGTAGTGATCTGGAAAAAAATGTTCATTGAATATGCTTCAGTCTTTTATCCATAATGTTTTCTCTAGTTGTCCAAACAAGATGATTCTTAATTAGTATTAATCTAGAGATATATGGCTACATTTTGTATGAAGACATCAAATTTCAATTTTGTCACTAAGTGTCTCAAAATTTGTCATGAAGTGAGAATTGGGTCCAGTACATTAGGAGCTGAATGTAAAATTTATGTTTTGACTTCGAGAGAAAATATGGATTAATCTAGATAGATTTTTGGCAAATTTGCCTTCTTAAGATTGTAGATATTTCTTTTATCTTTCCAACGATATAAAGTTTGTAAATTTTAGATATCAGAGTTGAGAGATATGAGCATTACAAGTTGTAAAGTTTGCTTCATCTTAGTATAACATTAGTATCGTCTTAGTATGACGTCAGCATCGTCTTAGTTGCTTCGTCTTAGTATGATGTCAGCATCATCTTAGTATGACATCAGCATCATCTTAGTTGCTTCGTCTTAGTATGACGTCAGCATCATCTTAGTTGCTTCGTCTTAGTATGACGTCAGCATCGTCTTAATTGCTTTGTCTTAGTATGACGTCAGCATCGTCTTAATTTGATCAGAACATCTTTTGGTCTAAATTTGCCTCTAGATGACAGAATTGGTCTTTAGGGTCTTCATAAAAGTTGTAGATCTTGAAGTCCTCTTTCTATTCATATAAGGAAAACCTTAATCCGAGTTCTATACAGAAAGTTACAACCATTTTCCCAATTTCATCTTAGGTTGACTTTTGTTTCGTCTTAGTTTAACTTCAACTTTGTCTCAGTTTGCTTCGTCTTAGTTTCGCATGGTCTTAGTTACTGTTCATTCACTTCGTTTTAGTTACTGTTCATCTAAGACGCTTCATCTTAGTTTTGCTTCGTCTTAGTTTAACCGTCTTAATTTAACTTTCTGCTTCGTCTTAGTTTTTCTTTGTCATCTTCTGTTCCTTTTTTAATCCTTTTAGAGAACGAATCTCACTTTGTGGTCTTCATGAAAGTTGTAGATCTAGAAGTCTTCTTTCAATCCGTCTAAAAACAAAGTCAATCCGTCGTCCTTTGTGAAGGTTATAGAAATCGCGCCAAAATAGGTTCAATTTGATTGAGGTCTTAAACATATATATATATATATAGGAATTCATGGCATTTAAACACATTAATCATATAATAAACATGTACCTTATGTTAGTGTATAAGTCGACTTGTACATGGGTAAGTCGATTTATGCAAGGACGGTACTGTTCAATTATGCCCTAAAGGCAATCCCCTTTAGCGCGTTTTATTCAAAGTCGTGTGCAGACTTTATGAATAAATAAAGAAAGGCAT
>JAOTIZ010000004.1:7195136-7208511 GCA_027123425.1 Erythroxylum panamense | reverse complement strand
AAATAAATAAATTCCATATATAATATTAAATAGTTATTAAATAAATAAGATTTAATAAATATCTTTTCAAATATTAATTATTAAATCAGAATAATAATTAAATTAAAATTAAAATTTAAAACCATATTCGGATTTAAAGAAAAATTCAAATTAAATTTTAATAATTCTCAAATTTAATTTTATTTTCGGATGAATGAAAAAAATTTAATTATTTAAAATTGAAAATTAATTAAAATAAAATTATTTTTAGATATTTAAACAAATTAATTAACTAACAATCAACGACATTTATTCCCAAATGTCGCCGATTGTCAATATACACATGTGACGTTTACTAAACATCGCATATAGCTTCAGGGTTTTCACGATGTTTTCTTTAGACGACGCCCATTCCATTACCTTTTTATGACGTTTTTCGAAACGTCGTTGAATCAGCTGGTTTTTCAGTGACGTTTTCCATAAAACGTCGTTGAAACCGTTTCCCTACTCCACTTTTAACGACGTTTTTTGTGACGTTTTTAAAAACGTCACAAATAATATTCTACGACATTTATTGACCATTTGAGACGTTTTTAAATCGTCACAGAAGGGGTATTTTTCTTGTAGTGTCTAGTCTAACAAGTGTTTGTTGTTATATGTCAATGAAAAATTAGCAAAATTAGGAGTAATGGCCATGTAATGTTAACAACCAACTGAAATGTCTCTATTTAATTAAGTACCAGCTAGTGAGTTATTCGGTGGAGATAATTGAAGTAAATAAAACTTGCTTTCTGGATTCAAATTATACGTTGTTCTTTCAGTGGGTTTCACAATGCAGCATCGTAACAAAAGCATACATCCATCACATTCCTGTTTCATCCTTCCCAACAAACTTAAGGCCGTTTTCTTGTAGAACTCTGACTGCATCGGGATTTACGTGGACCATGAACACAATTTGTCTTCCATAGAGAATTGTAAGATACTAGATGAGTTCCAACTCCTCTCCAAATCATGCAACTAATCCTCGTATCTATGTCCATGCCTCTCATCTACGTACTGCATTACTATACCTAGCAAAGAAGTACATTAAGCAACAAAGCAAATACAAATATAGAACTATAAATGACGTAAATCATAAGCATGATGATCTGTCTGGCCCTGGAGCAGCCGTCTCAAACAAATTGTTAAGGTAATACATCACAAAACGTCATATGGAATCATGAACATGTATCCCGGGTAATATGTGTCGAAAATTTGTGCGCTAATTCGATCAGGGGTCTGCAGTTGTGTTTTCGAGGTTCTAGACTCATTCTCCACAACATATATATTCTTCATCTCTGTGTTTTAATGTTAAATTATAAGCAACACGCAGCTGAAATGGATGGGTGTGGATAAGTATTTCAAAGATTATGGTCCTATTTATGAATTATAATGCATTCCTCAGGCACGCAAAATTAAAAGAGGATCAGAAGTTTAGGTATCAAGCTCTTCATTATTCACCTTTTCTAGGCCACAACCTAATGCAAATAATCAAAATAGGGTATTACAAAACAATTTACTTAGAAATCAAACTACTTAAAATTCCTAGATAAGACATGTTTTCTCTGGCATATTTATTTGGCAGCCAATATCATTCCTGTCAGATCACGGTCTCCAAACCCACCAACTAAGACGCAACCTGCGCCCTGCAAACAAAAATGTCACAGAATCAGCTCCAAGAGAGATTCAACTTACCAACACATATATTTGTTATTAACCACATACTACGCCTCGAGTTTTTACTTCCCACATTAAATTATTCATTTGTTGCTTGAAGAAAAATCCAAAATTCTTGGGATGATACTGCAAACCATACTTCCATAAGATATTGGCCAATTGGAGTTGAAGGGAAGAAGAATATGTCAAGAAATTTACCCTCAAAGTCTCCCATGCAGCTGTGAGAGCCTCCGGTGTCTGCATGTAACGAGGACATTTTCAAGAGGAAAGTAGGACTGTAAGTAAAATTTAAAAATAGCAAAGAAATGACGCATAGAAATTTGCAAATGGCAGCAGTTCACTACTGATATTGCATTGTCATTTTCAAGATCAGAAGCTAATTCAATCAATTAACGGCTTCAGTGAAAACAATCTTATAAGTTTCAGATTTGTAATTCAGGTAGACAATAATCAACCATCAAAATGTTATGGTTAATGTAGAAGTTAAATTTTTATTTACTGTTAAATAAGCTAGTCCTTGAGTGAGGCAAAGTCTATTTCAAACAGATCTAATCTTATGCTAGTAGATACAATATTACTTCTTTTATTGTTTTGTATAAGATATGATTAGTTATCCCTTATTTTCCTCTAAAACTTAACTTTACCGAAGTTTGATTGGTAACCTTTTATATCTTACAAATGGTAGACTAGCAATTTTGCATGCAATAATTCTCTTGTCAATGTTTATACAAAGTCCAACTATGCATAACTTTAGAGGCTATCAAAAGAATTCTGTGATACTTGAAGGGAACGAGTTCATTTGACCTTTGCTATATACACTTCAATAGCATCAAGTTCAAAGGGTTTTCTAACAACGATTAGGGAGGATGTGTCGATGATCCAAGGGGCACAACAGACAAAGTCTTTATTATGGGTAGTGAAACAATTTCTTAGAATTAAAAAATTCCATCTACTACCTTGTCTTCTTCAGAAGCTGAATAGATAGCGATTACTACAATAACATATCAACCTGCTTGGTTGCGAGTGATTTTAAATGATGTGAAGCAAACTCAGGTCCAGGCAACTATAATTTATTGCGATAATAAATCTATTGACACTAGGGAGTCCACTTTTTTTTAGAGATCTTCGTTACGAACTTAGTGAGAGAACATACTTGTGAACCTTAACACCACACTCTAACCCAAAACCTTAAGGCATGAAGTTTTTAGGTCCTTTCCATTTATATATCCCTCACTAATTTCATATCTTCCTAATGTGAGATTCCCGCTCACAAATCCTAACAGTCTTCTTTTCAAGTATGGACTTTCACATTGAGCTTGGGCTCTCCCTTAAGCGAAAGCTTTTTTTTGCTTTTTTTTTTCCTTAATAGCTCAAGTATATGGTATTATCAAGAGCCGTTCTACTCCACTGATCTGGGCCCACCAAGAATCTCCTTGGTTTTCTACACGAGGATGACAACTACGAGATCTGACTACCATCTCCATACTCATCCCTTGTCGAGCCATCGACTTTGATATCACTTATTGAAAATAAAGAGATAAGAATGCACGAAATAGAAGAGAATTTGCTAGTGAAAATCAAATTACTTAACTAAAGCAACATGAAGCCTTATCTAGGCAATTACAAAGCTTCTAAATCAACTTACTCACTAATTCCATAACGTCACTGACCCACTAAATCCAATAATAAAAATAGAACAAATAAATTACAAAGCCACAAAATCAACTTACCCACTGACTCCATAACATTACTGACCCCACTAGTTCAAACATAACAAACAAACCACTAACTGATAATTTGACTAAGTCTTTAACACGCTGGTGTTGCAGTTTAACACTCCCCTCAATACTAGCTTCCACCTTTTTGAAAATTCCAAGTTGATGATAGAAAACTTCAAGCTTGTTCTCGTTCATGCTCTTTATGAATAAGTCTGCAATTTGATCTCGTAAATTGATTTTCCTTAATTCCACTTCTTCTTCCAAAACTTTTTCTCAGATTAAATGGTAATGCACCTCTACATATTTGGTTCTTACAAGAAAACTAGGATTCTCCGCTAAACGTATTGTCAACTGGTTATCACAATATAGAGGAATTGCATACCTTATCAGTTGGTGCAAGTTGTTCAGTAAATGTATAAGCCAAGTGCTCTCTTGAGCTGCCATTGCTCCTGCTCGATACTTCGCTTCTGTTGTTGACAAAGACACAGTTGGTTGCCTCTTGCTACATCAAAAAATTGATCTAGACCTAAGCATGAAAACATAATTGATAGTCGAGTGTCAAGTATCATGATCATTGTAAAGTCAGGATCACAATACTTAACCAACTTGTACTCTTCACCCTTCTTATAAAATATGCCAAGGTTGAGTATGCCCTTAACAAATCTTAAAACTCGTCAAACTGCTTCCAAACGAGACTTCTTTGGACTATGCATATACCGGCTCAACACACGAACTACATAAGAAATATCAGGCCTTGTTAAGGTTAAATAAACCAGGCTGCCTACTAGTTGTTGATACATAGGTGAATTCTCCAAATCTTTTCCTTCGCAAGCACACATTTTGACATTTGGCTTCATTTGTGTTGAAATTGGCTTGCACTTAAGCATTTCAAACTTTTTAACAAGTCTTTAGAATGTTTTTGTTTATGAAGAAATATTCCTTCTTGAGTGGATCAACCTCTAGATCAAGAAAATGCTTGAGTTGACCAAGTTCTTTCATCTGAAAACGAATTCATAAATTCTTCCTCATTTGGTGGATTTCTTCTTCACAATCACCTGTTATAAATAAATCATCTACATACACTAACACAATGGCTAGTTTTTCTCCATTAACTTTAACAAACAAACTTAAATCTACACCTTAAATCATCTACATACATTAACACAATGGCTAGTTTTCCTCCATTAACTTTAACAAACAAACTTGAATCTACAAATTCCACAGAATAACCATTGTGAATAAAAAATTCAGCAATTTTATCATACCAGGCTTTAGGTGCTTGCTTCAATGCGTAGAGTGCCTTGCACAACTTGCACACGTATTCAAGGTGATCTTGATTATAAAAACCCACTGGTTGAGTCAAGTAAATCTCACGATCTAATTCACCATAAAGAAATGCATTCTTCATATCCATTTTCCATAAATTGCCAAAAGAACTCGTATAGTTATAAGTTTTACAGGTGGACTAACACTTCTTCATAGTCTAGCCCATATTTTAAAAAAAAATCCATGAGCTACCAAGTGAGCTTTATGTCTCTCAATCAATCCATCGGTGCAACACTTTATTTTGTAAAACCCATTTGTAATAAATAGGCTTCATATCCCTTAGCTTTGACATAATCTCCCAAGTTTAATTTCGCTCTAATGAAACAATCGCTTTAGTCCACTCTGGACTTTGAAACGCTTCCTTAAATATCTTTGGCTCTGTTTCTTTTACTTATTGTACTATTACAACATTGGTATATTTGGGATTGGGCTTTCTATCTCTTGTTGATCTTCTTAATGAAGTTGGTGTTTATACTCCACTATGCTCGCCTTCTTCACTTGTTGTTGATACACACTAGTTTGCCAAGGAGTTTAAGTCACACCTTCTTTGATGCCATCGCCATTAGCTAGACTCAATTGGATTTGATAGGACTGCAAAGGACTCGATTTTGGTAATTCTTGCTTGTCCGAGCAACACCATGAAGAAGCTTCATCAAACACTACATTTTGGGACGTAACACTTTCTTGTTATAGGATCACAACATTTCTAGCCCTTTCTTTGGTTTTCATATCCTACAAAAATACAACTGATAGCCTTCTTGTCCATCTTGCTACATAAATGGTTAGGAACAAATACATAGCATATGCATCTAAAAACTCAAAAATGGTTAACAATAGGTTTGATGCTCCATAATTTTTCAAAAGGTGAGAGAAAATATAACCTTTGTTGACTAAGCTTGTTAATCACAAAAGTTGTTATCGTTATCGCTTCTGCCCAGAACCTTTCAGGAACTTTTTTTGCATGAAGCATGCTTCGAAAAATTTCTGTAAGGTGCTTGTTCTTTCTCTCAACCACATCGTTCTATTGCAATGTGTTAGCATATGTAAACTGGTGTTGTATATGGCAGTCCCACAAGAATTGAGTAAACTAGTTTGAGTTATACTCTCCTCCATTGTTAGTGCACAGGCAACAAATCCTTTTACCAAGTTCTACTTCAGTAGCTTCTTTGAACTCCTGGTATTATCTTGAATTAAAATGGTCTTTTTCATTAATTCAAGATAATACTAGTTACAATGCAACACATGTTCTTGTTGGAATAAAATCATGTGTCATAAATGAAAATTCCTCTATATTGTGGCACTGAAGATTAGGACATATCTTCATAAAAAGGATTAAAAGATTGGTGAATGAAGGAGTACTTAGTACTTTGGATTTTACTGATTTTGAGACTTGTATGGACTGCATAAAGGGAAAGCAGACTAATAAATCAAACAAAGGTACTGAGAGAAATTTAGACATATTAGAGATCATACATACGGATATTTGTAGTCCAATTATGGACTTAAATGATTAGAAATACTTCATCTCATTTACAAATGATTACTCACGATATATGTATCTCTACTTGCTTCATAACAAGAATGAAGAACTACATGCTTTCAAAATATTCAAAGCTAAAGTAGAGAAACAATGCGGTAAGCAAATTAAGATCATGAGATCTGATGGAGGTGAGGAACATTATGGTAGATATACTAAAGGAGGACAAGCACTTGATCCATTTATGAGGTATCTTCAAGAAAATGGGATAGTAGCACAATATACTATACCTGGATCTATGGACCAAAATGATGTGGCAGAAAGAAGAAACTGAACATTATTAGACATGGTATGGAGCTTGTTGAGTAGGTCCAAACTTATTAAGTCTTTATGGATTGAAGCTCTTAAGACAACAATGTATATATTAAATTGGGTAGTAACCAAGGCTATTCTAAAGATGTCATTTGAGTTATTAAAAGATTGGAAACCGAGTTTATGACATATATATGTTTTGAGGATGTCCATCCGAAATAAGAATTTATAATCTACATGATAAGACATTATATCTAAAGACCATAAGTGGGTATTTCGTTGGATATGCCAAGAAGTCTAAAGGGTATAGGTTTTAACCATCATATCACACTAGAATTGTGGAATTAAGAAATTGAAATTTTTTTGACAATGACTTGATTAGTAGGAGTGATCAATTTCAATATATAGTTTTTGATATTGATCATATGGATACTCAACCTTCCACCTCAAAGAGTAAAGTGATTGTCATTCACAACAATCCTTAGGTTCAAATAGACATTGTACAACCAATTGTTGAAATTCAACAGCCTACAGATAATATAAATGACAATAAATAAATTCCACAAGTTGCTGATAATTCAGTAGATCCAGTTATTTAGGAATTACCTGAAAGCATTCAACAACCAGGTGAACAACAAACTTCACAAGAGGATATTGGCATAATATTAAGGAGATATACTAGGATAAGGAAATCAGTTATTACTAGTGATTATGTTGTATCTCTATATGAACATGACTACAATATAGGAGCCAAGAGAGATCTTAAAACCTTTTCACAAACCATAAATTACAAAGAATCAAATTTATGGTACAATACCATAAAGGAAGAAATGAATTCCATGAAGAATAACGATATTTGGGATCTTGTTGAGTTGCTTAAAGGAGAAAAACCCATAGGTTGCAAATGGGTATTTAAGACAAAGAAAAACTCATTAGGTAACATTGAAAGATACAAGGCAAGACTCGTTGCTAAAGGATTCACTCAACAGAAGGGATCGATTACACTCTAGTGTCTAAAAAAGATTCACTTCATGTAATTTTGGCATTGGTTGCTCATTTTAACATGGAATCGCATTAAATAGATGTGCAAATGGCTTTCTTAAATATTGACCTAAAGGAAGGGGTTTATATGAAACAATTAGAAGGATTCTCTGTTAATGATGGTGAGCATTTGGTTTGCAATCTTAAAAGAACCATATATGGATTGAAACAAGCATCCCACCAGTGATATTTGAAATTCCATGATATTATCTCTTCATTTGGTATTGAAGAAAATATTATGGATTAATGTATAAACCAAAAGGCTAGTAGGAATAAAATTTGTTTTCTTGTATTATATGTGGATCACATATTATTTGTAACCAATGATAGGGTTTGTTAAAGGACGTGAAACAATTTCTCTCTAAGAATTTTGAAATGAAAGATATGGATAATGCGTCTTATATTATTAGCATTAAGATCCATCGAGAAAATTTTCATTATATTTTAGGTTTATCTTAAGAAACCTATATTAACAAAGTTTTAGAGTGATTTTAGATGAAAGATTGTTTACCAAATGTAGCTCTTATTGTGAAAGGCAATACGTTCAATTTGAACCAATACCCAAAAAAGACTTTGAAAGGGAACAAATGAAAAACATTTCATATGCTTTTGTAGAAAAATCTTAGGATACCCATATGATATTGAGGTACCTTTAAGGGACCAAAAATTACATGTTTATGTACAAAAGAACTAACAAGCTAGAGGTAATATGATACTTAGATTCAGATTTTGTTGGGTGTGTTGATTCACGAAAATCAACATTAGGTTATATCTTCATGTTTACCTATGGAGTCATATCTTGGAGGAGTGCTAAGCAGTCTTTGATTGCTACTTCCACCATGAAGGATGTGTTTGTTGTTTTGAGGCTACATGACATAGTGTATGGCTAAAAAGTTACATATATAAGCTTAGACTATTGGATTCCATTTCTAGACCATTGAGAATATATTATAACAATTAAGCTGCTATTTTTCTAGCTAAAAATAATAAGAGGGGTAGTTAAAGTTAACACTTCGATATTAAGTTTTTATTTATAAGGGAATGTGTTAAGGGCAAGAAAGTGGTCACTAAACACATTAGCACTGAATTGATGATAGCTAATCCTTTAACAAAAGGCATGTCACCAATAAAATTCAAAGATCATGTTATTAGAATGAGATTGAGTTTTATTATATAGTTTTCATTGTATAGACAATGTTGTTTTTGTGAAACTCTTATACTATTTTCTCATATTATTGTGCACATTATTAAATTTTGAGAAAAATGATTATTTTAGACCTGGAATAAACAATTACTATTAAGTAATGTTACTACATTTGGTTGATACAAAATATAGTATGTTGTAATACATGGAAGATAATACTAAACTACTAGAGGACTTATCGTCATGATTCATATATTAAATTTGGATCATAATAGGATTTGATATCAAGTTAAATGTGTGGACCAAGTGGGAGAATTTGAAAAACGTTCATATTTTGGTTTAATACCTATAAATGGTGGTCCAACGTTATGAATTTAACGGATATTAATGTCTTGTATTTTTAGTATCAGTCAATATGTTTGATGGGAGCACATTGATATAGTTTTCCTAGCAGATATTTAAGGTCCCTAAACATATTTTCTCTTCTGAAAATAGACACCATCAAATTAGGAATTGAGAGCTTTAAAAAATTCTAAAAACATAGACTTTTCAAACAAAAACATCAATGGTCAGTGGTATTTCGTTTTCTTCAGCATTTAGTTTATATTTTATTTTAACATATATTACTATTGAACATATATGTTAGAATTGGCTTACATAAGTGTGCTAAAAGCTTAGCATTGTTAACCATAGTATTGTATATTTGTTTCACCGTATAAGTTTGAAACCAATTTTCCTAATTTGTCTTCTTTTCTGGTACGTATCTCAATATAATATATATTGATCCATTTTGCTAAAAAGAAGACTACTTCGTTTTATTTATATTCATATAGATATAATATTTAATTTAGAATAAAATATGTACACTTTTCTACTAGTTTAAAAAAAATTAAAAACCTTTTTATCTTTAAACTTTTTGAAAAAGTTTCTAATTTTTTAGCTTTTCAAAAAATTCTTTTTTAAAATTTTGGTTAAAAATAACAATAAAATACATACTACACGAATATCATACTTATACCGATCAAATAATACTTATATAATAGCTTAACCAACTGTTAAAGTCGAATCGAACTAAATATAAACTAATAATTTATTATAATTATCTTAAATTATTAATTTAATTCAAAATTTATTGGTTTAGGTCATATTTAAAAACTAAGTTAAGTTATCATATTAATAATATTTGATTACTTAACTTTTGGTTTCCATATTACATATGTTTCATTAATTTCTTAAAAGAAGGAGTTTTTCATTAAAAATAAAAAATAAAAAATCTTTTTTGAAATTTTAAATTACATAAAAAAATTATCTCTTTTGCCTTTTAATTTATTTACATTTACGAAAACCCAATGAATCTACGCATAGAGTCAAGAACTTTGCATTATTTATAATTTATTAAATAATATGCATATAATTAATTGTTATAGACCTAATAAATTATATAAAATTGAGTTGATTTCGTTTTATTAAAAAAATTTTAAATTAATATTTTAATAATAAATAAAACTGGAGGAAAGTTTCATATCTTCTGTCCACGTTACCGTTGTAAGCAAATTACGTCGTTTCAGTGCCAAGTATCACAAATTATATAAAACTTGTGAACGTCACTTTTTATCCCGTTTCCTGGGGCAGGCCTCAGGCGAAAGCCGAAGGAAGAGAGCATATGTGCTTTTTATGTATTTGCCATCAGTCTCCGGAACAGACACTACCCTTTGAAGTTGGATACTATAACATAGTTTTGCTTGGTAAATTAAAAGCATTTAAGACGAAATAGGTTGATTAAGGTATAGTTCAGATGGGTTCGGATTCAACGACAACATCATCACCCAACGGGAAGAGGAATAGAGATCCCGAGGACGAGGTCTATCTCGACAATCTTCATTCTCATAAACGTTACCTTAGCGAGGTCTCTTCCTTCTCTCGCTTCTATGTTCTCTTGTTATTTTATTCCCTCGCGTTCGGATTGTTTTCATTTTCCTTACTGAATTGATTTAGATTTTTTGGGGTATGATGTGTCTTGTGTTGTTGTGTGGATGTGGATGTGTCTTAATTTACTGTTAAAGTCGATTCCTTTGTTTATAATGTTGACAGCTTTACCTTTTTGCTTTTGGGCCTAGATGATGGCGTCTAGTTTGAATGGATTGACTGTCGGAGACACACTCCCAGAGAATCTCATGGAATCTCCGGCAAGATCCGATGGCATGTATTATCTCAGGTAGATTCTTGGCATTTTTGCTCTCTTATTTCTTGGAAATGGTGAATGAAGAAGGTGAAGGAATGAGGTGAACAAGTAGTTGCTCATCTGTTTGATTGTGTGATCCTAATGCTCTAGGCCTGAAATAATCCTTTTGAATTTTTGTTATAATGCCCATTACAGGGAAGTTTATAGGTGGCTTGTAATTGCGTTAAATTTGATCATATCTTAAATGTTGACATGCTTCCTATGAGTTTTGACATTTCACTATTGATAAGAGGAGGAGGTGATTGTTGGCCTAGTTTTATCACCCTACTACTGCTTGTATGTTTGAGGACTTCTATCATGATTACAGCAATTCCATATTTAGACCAAATTGTGGGGTGGATTTGCAAATTGTAATGTTTAGTTTCGATGGAAATCTAGAATAGGTGTCTAATGTGTCCTGAATCTCCAGTATATATTTGGATGGTCCGTAGGTGTGAACTTATGCCAGGTTGAATTGTGAAGAGACTTTTAAAGAAGGCTTAAAAGGTTAGAATTCGTATGAGCTATTGTCTGTGCTGGATTTGGAGTATTCTTTATCAACTGAAAAATTTTCAGGTTGCATGCTTCACGATTACGTAATTCAACTCCTTTTTGCCTTAAATCTCTCAAGACTGCCAGTTTCTTCAAATAATGTATTTTGTTTCTCCTTATTCCCATACTCACAACCTTGTTAAATGCATCATTTCAGGGATGAGATGTTGCAGTATTCACCAATGTCAGAGGACTCAGATGATTCTAGATTTTGTGAAACTCCGACAAATACTTGCTCATTACAACCTGACAGTGCACCCAGCAGTCCTGTTTCTCCGTATAGGTATCAAAAGCCACATAGTACACTATCTTCTGCACAATCCTCGAGTTCAAATCCTTCACATGGTAGCACCTTTACTGCTGTCACCTGCTCACAGCCTCGACAACGTGGTTCAGATTCTGAGGGCCGGTTTCCATCATCACCTAGTGATATCTGTCACTCAGCTGACTTAAGAAGAGCTGCGCTTTTGCGGTCTGTGCAGATGAGAGCTCAACCTTCTGGTCCACCATCTTTTGAGTTGTCATATGGATCAGGGCAGGAAGGCATAACTAATATGGATTCTGAAGAGCGACGTTGCACATACATGAAGTCCCTAATTGATGAGAGAGATTATCATATTGAGTGTTCGTCAATTGGTATATCTGAACCTGAGTTTATTGAGGAAAAGTCGCGTAGGGTCTTGAACATGAAATCAGACGAACCTGGGAATTAATACTTGAAAAATAGGATGAGTATTGGCTATACCTTGTGCATTGGTTGGCTCTTGATTGACGTAGTAAAAAACAGTTCAAAAGATGGACTAATTGATGGCTGGCCAAAGCATGTTCTGCTGATTTGGTCACACTTATGGTTTGTGTAAGTCCGAGTTAACTAAAAATGCAGAGAATATCTATACTAAATGGATCTGTGTCTGCTTTCTCGTCTACAATGAGATGTTGTGAAGCTCAGCCACTGTCACCAGCATACTCACCTTGGGATATTTGGGGCATGTCCGCTAAAATATAAAGACGATGATGTCAGTCATGTGTTCTGAATATTTTTGGTTGATTCTCTTGCAATCAATTTGGATCCTGGTTGAGATTTGCAGCTGAGTGGGTGCATTCATTAGCTACTTTGGACTCGAGACTCTGCTAAATGTGTGCGGGGTGCAGACACTTGCAAACTAGAGCTATCCAAACTTTTCAGTTGGTTCCTTGTTCATTTCAGTGATAATTTCTGTCGTGAAGAATTGAGTGGATGATGCTTGCACAAATTTGGTGTAGGTAACATGGAGTTTTAGTTCAAACTCTTCAGAGACTCTAATGGTTATTTCCAGTTGCATGACAGTTCAAACCTTCACACCATATGGGAACTGATATGGAATGTCCAACTTATGCAAGACTTTTCTGTATCTTGTCTTTAATGATACGTTGAATTATTTCTTCTAATGTAAATCCGTTAAAAAGAGCATTTTTATTCAAAACTTTTTTAAAAATTTAAATTAGATCTTAAATATTTAGTAGTGTTTAAAATGAATGTTAATATTATAAAATTCATTCTATTTAAACTTCAAGATATAATTCATGTTTCATATTTTAATTTTAAAAGTGAGTTTTGCATTGATAACTAGGTCAACATGGCTTCTTTGATATCTATCAGTATCTTTGTTTTTTTTTAGTTGATTTAATGATGAAATTAACTCGTCCTTTCTGATGGAGGGCCATCCAAGCTTGCAATTGAAGATATGGAAGCCATAGGGCTTGGAGAAAAACCATCAGGTGGAGTTGAGGTCCAAAAAGAGTCGATTGAAGTCTTGGAGGAAGAAGAAGTTAGGCTGCACTTGTTCTTAAAGTTCCAGGTGATGTTGAGCCCATTTGGTGACTTCAAAGCTTGTGTTTTTGCACCTAAT
>JAOTIZ010000004.1:7164992-7186635 GCA_027123425.1 Erythroxylum panamense | reverse complement strand
TGATTTTCTTTAATGTCTTTCCGACACCTTGGTATTTGTCTATTTGTTTGTGAACATAATATGTTCAGAAGACGAGTTAGATTTTGTTGATTGATGTATCCGGAAGATATAGCAACTGTTACCGGAGTCGATATCGGAGATGGAAACAAGAAGAGCGGGTCGAAATAATTTCATCCCTAATTCAACTAAAATAAAAAGAGACAGTGGCAAGTTTCAAGGGTAAACGTTGTTTATGGGCATCCTAATTAAGAATGTGAACAAAATGAAATCATTAAAGGAAAGAGGAAACCAAAGATTTGACTTGCTGGAGTTGTTCATTAAATGCGGGGATTAGCTATCAGTATTACCATTAGACACTAACAAATTTCGTAGAGGGGCATTAACATCACATTTCAAATTTAATATACAGATATTTTGGGGGAAATTCAGCCTCGAGGCTCTTTTCCATGTAAGGGGGAAGATTAAATAATCTAATGTCGACTGGAAGAAGGTGTGTATTCGGAAATATAACGTCCATAATCATGTGATAAACTGATTTAACAGAGAATAAACTGCTTTTTGTGAGGTTCGGGTTCCGAGTAAATTTGTCTTTCGAAGGGAACAAAATTCTATGGGACAAGTGGGCATCTGCACTAACGAGAATCCCGATCATTTAGGATGGCATTGTCGTCAAGAACGGGAGGTCAAGAGGCATGAAATCCTCTGCCTCAAAATGTGTGTACCAACTATGTCCTATTCAATCCTAACCATTCATTTATGTAGGATTCACATAAATGGATGGTTAGGATTAAACGGGACAGGGTTGGTACACATTTTGGGACAGAGGATCTGTCCCCTGGGGAAGAAAGCATATTTTATAGCTTCTGTGGCCAACTTTTTATGTTATTGCTATCTCTCAATTTTTTATTTAAATATGTAATACCCAGAGCCATTGACAATTACTATTTTCCAATCGCTAAATTTTGCTGTCCACTTCCAAAGTACCTTTACGCTGCGTTTGGTTGCTATCTTTGATATCTGGAGATGAAACAGAATAGGACGGAACGGAACGGAACAAAAACTGAAGACAATGAGGTATTTGGTTGTGATGGATAAAACAAAAATCAGGACGTATTTGCAATATAACATATGCCAGTGTTGTTTGCGCCACCCTTTTGAGAAAGAAAACCTTACCACCGCGGGAACCGATCTTTAGCCGAGGCAAAGATGCCAACTTTTGATCACCCTATGTAAACCAGAAAGTCCTAAATGACTCCTGTGGGTTTAATTCTTCAGATTTCTGAGATGTCTGATTATAGCTAAATAGAACTTGATATACCAGGCATTGGTCAATAATACCCGCCACGCCATTACAAGTGATGCAAATAAAGTCATCTATTGATTCAGCTCATCTTATCTTTCTTCTTTTTACTCGGTGTAATAATACTGACAGCATTTGTTCAACCAGCAACCCCACTCATATGCTTAACAAAAGTTTGGCAGGCCATTCCTTCCTCGAGGTCATAATTCATAACACATACTGAAGTTTCTGTAACCGTGAATAAAAACTAAACAAATGCGTCTAACATCCCTGAACAGGCCATGTCAAGATTTCTCAAAACAGTTTGTTTGAGCAAATGCTCAGATTCAGATCAAAGGCAAAGGTTTCCAATGTCAGAATATATCCTCGGCTGCCCTAATAAGTCTAAACGTAAAGATCTAGCTCTTGTGGTGGATAATGATTTCAGCTTCAATATACTTGCAAAAATTATCTGATCAAGTAAATGCAGACAAGACATTCTTCTTCAGGGTGAACTCGTCTGCCTTTGCTGGGCTGATTGACTGCACCAATTAACCGAACAAGGAAAGTCATTTTTTTGTACAATAGATGACAACAAAAAATTCCATACTAGACTAACTACTATACGTTAACCATGTTTCTACTATGTACGCTACCAGAAGCAAATGGGAGATAATCCATGCATTAAACTTACCTTCTCAAGCATTCGCTGAAGACGATTAATTTCATTCTTAGAATAATCAGCACCCTTTTCCATACTATTCTTGGCAATTTTCAGGTAGATCTTTCCATATCTGTCATGAGTTTGGAAGAAAATTTATTGTGAATTGCATAAGTTAAAAGTTCAAGATATATAGTCATCGTAGATGACAAAAAAAGTTGAACGTTGTGCTTAACAGGCAACTATAATAAACAATGAAAGAGAAACAGTTCTCCAGAATTTTACGCTCATTGCTCAAATACCTAGAAGAAGAACCCTCGAGTTTCTCAACTTCTGCTTCCATTTTGGAAAAGGCTGCTTTCTGGTCATCCTTGCCAGCAGCCACAAACTCTTTCACCAAGGCATCTAAACTATCGACTAAACCAGCCTATCAGTCAACAGGAAGGAATAAACATGTAAGCATGTAATGATCAAACCTGTACATAATAATCAAAGGTCAAACCTCAATGTTTTCAATACAATACCAACTTTTGAAGTAAGTTGTCCTTTTGCATCACGACTGGTTCCGCACTTCTCATTGATAAAAGTCACGAAGTCTTCTAAATCTCTCCCCCCATCATAGTCTTCACCAGCTTTGTTGTTTTGGGGGAAGAATTTCAATGTTGGGTAACCACTTACCCCATACCTGCGTATAGAGCACATTTACATTGGTTAATCAATTATTAGTTTCCAACACCTTTGTCATATTTCTAGATAACAATAACAATTCTGGTATACTTTTCAGCTAGATCTTTATATTTGTCTGCATCTAGATTGGCAATTATTACATCTTCCTCCAATTTAAATGCTGTAGCAACCTTTTCATATGTCTGCCACAAAGGAAAAAAAAAACGTGAAAGATCATTTATAAACACCCAAGTAGAGCGCTGTTCCCAAAACACATTTAAGTACAGCAACAAGGAAGAAAGAATGGACGTACAGGAGCAAGATTTTTGCAATGACCACACCTGGCAAAATCACCAATTCCATGTCAATAAACATGATATCAGAATTGAAAGAACAAATAAAAGTAGTATGCCTTCAAATTGGCAAGAGCTTTCAAAAGAATAACCATAGTATTTGACCTGTGACACAAACGCTTACCAAGGTGCATAAAACTCAACCAAAACATTTTTGGTTTTGTCCAAGACAAGCTCATCAAAATTATCTGTTGTTAATACCACCACATTGGATGGAATAGCAGCAATCTTCACATTGGTCCCTACAAGCAAATATATCAGATTAGGAACTTATCATTGTTATTCTAAAGGTAATGGATTGAAGGCGATCAAATTCCCAAAATATGCACCAACAAGATTATGACGGTAGAAATTTACTGGCCATGACCAACTCTGAGGACATACATTCAGCCATCACATCAAAGATAACAAACTTCAATTATTGACCCTCACATGAAACAACTTGGTAAAGCTGTATTTAATTTCATTAGAAAACAATGTTAAGTTATTGACTTTTCTTTCATGATAATAGTACCAGACAGTCCATAACAACATCAATACACTAAATTTCTCATTATACCATAGTCACACTGTTTCCACATCATTCAATTTCTCATGAACTCAACGGGAGCCACATCATTCAATTTCTCATGAACTCTAACGGGAGAAAAGATAAGTAAACAGACCAACGGGAGAAAAGATTCTGGATGATTTAAAGGATTGGATTAGAAAAATTAAGGACAATGGTTACCTCCTTCATTATTCACAAACTCGGCAAGAGCTTCCACTGTTCGTGGTCCTTCATACCTATTAAAACCAAAATATTTGATATGATTAACTAAATAAACCAACAACGACGGAAAAGCAATCACTAAATTAAGCGCATTCCACAATTGACAGAATGGGTATAAAGATCCTCACTTTTTGGGTTCCAAAGATCCTTTAGGAAACCATTTGATAGTTGGGTAACCAGAAACTCCATACTTGCTACATAGACTCTTGTGCTCGTCACAGTCCACCTAAATCACATCAACAGAAGAGATAAAGTTGGTCCTCGTTTCAAACCATAAATCCTATTACAATAATTTTCACCTAGGGCTCCACATTCAACATATTCGAGAAAACCAAACCAACTTCCACAATGGATCCTAATAAACACCAGCCAAAAATACAAACGACAGAAAAGCTGACCTTTCCGATCAAGACAGACTTTGCCTTCTTAAAGCTTGCCCCAAGCTTCTCGTACTCAGGTGCAAGCTTTTTGCAGTGTCCACACCTACCACGTCGAAATAAAACGTCCAATTAATGGTAGCTAAAAATCACATAAATAAAAAAAGGCAACCCCGCAGCATACTAAACATAGACTAACTAATAACTAGATACTATTAAAATCGAAAACAGATCGCGACGTGAAGCATATCATTTCTTAGTCAAAAATCAGAAGAATTATGCTACAAGCACTTGATTGAGAAAAGAGATCACAAATTATGCGATCAAAATTGAAATATTTACCAAGGAGCGTAGAACTCGACGAGAGCTCCTCTGTCTTGACCGACCTCCTTCTCGAAGTTATCTTCCGTCAAAACGACAACGTCGTTAGCAAGCGCCGATAGGACGAATAGAGCCAAGGCTCCTACGAAGACCCAGATCTGATTGTACCTCTCCATTTTATGTCTCCCCAAATCCTCCTCTCAGATTAAAGCGAGCTTCTTGTTTATATAATAAACGAGTCTCCAGGCAGTGGGTGAAACAACGTAGCACAGTAAGAAGGAAGATGGAATTTTCAATGCTAGTGTACGGAGACCTCCATGAACTTACCGTGTGCCCAATGGTAGATTGCTGAGTTGGCGGAAATTGGTTTGCTAGAGCTGGGAGGCCGCGAATCATACGGGAGTTAGCATGTGGATTGGCTGTATAAATCTCGCGACGTGTTTAGCATGACGTGGCGCGTTTTGAGAGGTCCAACTGCTTGACTATCGTATTCATCACTACGTTTCAGCTTCAACCAAAATGACGCTGTAGACCCAACAATAAGCAATAATTTATTATTATTTTCCTTTTAAATTTTGCTAATCTGTTAAAAGGCAGTGCTTTATATGATCATTGCAAATCATTCACGAATTGGGGGAACGCTTTACCGTTGGTTATGGATAATTATCAATAGATTTACTTAATTAATATTTGAAGATCTATGTAAAGATTATATCGCCCTTTTTGATCGCAGTGATTTGTAATTTAAAACACGATTATGAAAGACTCAAACCAAACAAAAGGTACATTACAAATAAAATGTGCATCTTAACTGACTTGTTTATCAAAATCATGAATGTGATTCAAATTTGTACATTTTTCGTTTTTACTTTGCAAACATGTTAACAATTCTAATGAATTGTTTTAAAATATGAAATAATATCTAAGAAATAAGGAAAACATGTTTTAATCAAAAGTGCCTTTTTTATTTTTTTTTGGAAAAGTGCCTATTTATATTTAAAAATTAATTAAAATAGCAGTAGCAATTTATAACATAAGAATAAATATGTCTATTAACCCAAAATAAAGTTCTTAATGTGATTATAAGAAAATAGTTTTTTTATTCCCTCTCTCCACCCACACTAAACATTAGTCATTTTGTTGAAATTATAAACTATTAACACATAGTAACTCTTATATTAAAATATTATTTGAAATACGAAGTAATATCTAAAGATAAAAAATATTTTATGATCTGCGAGTGGTGATTATTTGTAACTCATACTTATTTATATTAAAAAATAAGTGTTAAATAAAAAAAGATATTTTAATTCGCTCCATCCACCCACACGAGACATTAATCATTTTGTTGAAATTTAAAACTTAAAACTAACATTTTCTTTCTACAACATAAGTTTGCAAGTTTAATATTATCATTTGCTACGAAGCGCATTATTAAGTTATCAAGAAACTATTTTTATATTGTTTGTTTATTTTTTTCTAGAAAGCGTATTATGATCAGAGTATGATACATTTTAACTTTTAATCACAATAAGGTATTATAACTATTGAAGCAAGAGAGGTTATAAACAATATTTTGATGATAACAAATTATATGTATCATTAATAAATTTATTATTTTAACGATAAAGAATATTAGAATAAGATGTAGTCATCAATTCAAGAAGATGGTTCATGAAGTTAATGAAAGAAAAGATGAACTTTGCAACTTATAAAGTGAAGACCAAGTCAAGCAAAAAAAAAAAAAGAACAAGGAACATCAAGGTTATTCTTTAATTGGTAATGTTAATTGTAATCTCATTTAATCAATTTGATGTTCTAAAAGATTCATCATAAAAAACATTTCATATCACTTTTATTACATGAGACTTTTTATTCATCAAGAGAAATTGAAGCTTTTGGTTTTAATGGAAAAGTCTCTTAATCTTTTAAACACTCTTCAGGGAACACTTTAGGAAGTATTCAAATCATAATTGCATTAAAAAATTGAGTTTGAGCATTTAAAGTTATAAAAATCATGGTTTTGTAGTCAACTAAATTATATTAAAGTTATCAAATTTGTATTAGTAGAACACATTTCTTTGATGAAAGTGATTACTTTTATTGGAAAACTAGGATGATGTTTTTATTAATGGTTAAAAGTTTCAATTTATGCTAAATAATTTCAATTAGTTCATTTTTTCCTGCAAAAATTATAGATAATAAAAGTGTACGCAAATTAAATGAAGAATGGAAACATCAAGATAAGAGATTAATTTTCTTACATAGTAGGGTTGTACACATCTTATTTTGTGCATTAGGAAGAAATGAATTTAATAAAGTCTCTATATATGAAACAATTCATAAAATTTGGCACACTTTAGAAGTTACATATAAGGGAACAAATCCAGTAAAGAAGAGTAAAGTTAGCATATTAAGACATCAATATGATAGTTTCAAATGAAGTAGGATGAAAATATATCTAGCATGCAGGAAGAATGAAACCTCAAGATAAGAGATTAATTT
Source organism: Erythroxylum panamense (assembly GCA_027123425.1). Taxonomy (NCBI): domain Eukaryota; kingdom Viridiplantae; phylum Streptophyta; class Magnoliopsida; order Malpighiales; family Erythroxylaceae; genus Erythroxylum; species Erythroxylum panamense. The sequence goes on along the minus strand of JAOTIZ010000004.1, from coordinate 7,179,701 downwards.
TCTTAAATAATAGGATTGTACACATCTTATTTTGTACATTAGGAAGAAATGAATTTAATAGAGTCTCTATGTATGAAATGACTCATGAAAATTTGCACACTTTAGAAGTTATACATAAGGGAATAAATTAACTAAAGGAGAGTAAAGTTCGCATATTAATGAATTGTTTCAAACAAAGAATGATGAAATAATATCCAATATGCGCACCAAATTTATTAAGATTATCAATGCTTCCAAAGGTCTTGGAAAGACCTATACTAATTTTGAAATGTTAGAAAAGTTGCTTAGGTTACTTTTCAAGACGTGAGAAGCCCAAGTGAGTTATACAAGAAGCCAAAGGTTTAATAACAATATCATTGGAGGAACTTATTGAATCTCTTCTTTCCTATTAAATAAGGCTATAAAAGACACAATAAGAAATGATAACAACAATAACCCCAATGCACAAGGCTCGTTGCTTTGAGAGGGTTGTGGGAGGGACATCAATTGTACGCAGCCTTCCATTTGTATTTCACAAAGAGGTTGTTTTCATGACTTAAACCTATGACCTTTTAGTCATAAAGGAACAGCCTTACCAATTGCTTTAAAGCTCGCCCTCATAATAAGAAATGACACTTCTAAAGAAAAAGAATTTAGCATTCAAGGATGCAAAATCAAATGAAGAGGAAAAGACATAAGCTAGCGAAAGCAATGAAATAGATATTGGCTTAATCACTAGAAATTTTAAAAAGTTCTTGAAGGAGGAATTTTCTAAAAGAAAGGATTTTAAGGAGGGTCAAGGTGATTTAAAACATAAATCCACTAATAATATTTGATTTAAATATAGAAAACTTAGCCACATAAAGTCATAATGCCCTCTAGTGAGAAGTATGAAAGAGAATATAAGCAGGACAAGAAGAAAGCACTTAAAGCCTTAACTTAAGATGATATAAGTGAATCTGAAAAGAGCATTAAGAAGAAAAGATAGCTCATATGTACTTTACTGCTAGAGATGATGATGAGTTATATCCAAATCTAATTCATATGATAATGATAGTAATTTGGCATATGATGAATTAGTCAAAAGTTTAAAAATCATAAGTAAGAAAAGGAAGAAATCATCTTTCACACTCAAGGAGGTTAAAAAATAGTTTGATACATACATGAATGAGAATGAAAGATGAAAAGTGAATTGAATAGCATTAAAGCATTTGAAAATGTAGCCATTAATGATAATCGTGTATTGAACACATTAAAGCATAAAAATGAGATATTCGAAAAGGAGATCAATATTCTCAAAAATTCATAATCCAGATTCACTAAAGGAAGTAAAAAACTAGAAAACATGCTAGGGGGATCGGTCAATCTGTATGGGTTTGTAGTAAACTAATATATATATTAAAGTTATCAAATTTGAAATATCGAGAGTTTGTAGAATATTGGTTGATATATTGGTCAGCTAATATGCTAAATTTTATAAAACTGTATTTCACTACTCTTGGTTCCTATTAAGGATTAATAAGTAGTATTAGAGCGAGTCTAATAAGCTAGCATTCCTAATGAAGTCATATAGCAAAATCTTTATGGAATATTTTGGAGCGTCATCATCATCATCATTCAATCAAAAGGAAAGTATTAGTAGAGCACCTTTCTTTGATGAGAGTGATTACCTTTATTGGAAAACTAGGATGAGGTTTTTATTAATGGTTAAAAGTTTCAACTTATGCTAAATAGTTTCAATTAGTTCATTTTTTCTTGCAAAAATTGGACATAATAAAAGTGTACACAAATTAAAGGAAGAAAAGAATCATTAAGATAAGAGATTAATTTTCTTACATAATAACGTTGTACACATCTTATTTTGCGCATTAGGAAGAACTAAATTTAATAAAGTCTCTATATATGAAACAATTCATAAAATTTGGCACACTCTAGAAGTTACATATAAGGGAACAAATCAAGTAAAGGAGAGGAAACTTAGCATGTTAACACATCAATATGAATGTTTCAAATGAAGCATGATGAAAGCATATCTAGTATGTAGGAAGAATGAAATCTTAAGATAAGAGATTAATTTTCTTAAATAATAGGATTGTACACATCTTATTTTGTACATTTGGAAGAAATGAATTTAATAGAATCCCTATGCATATAACGACTTATGAAATTTTGCACACTTTAGAAGTTACATATAAGGGAATAAATTAACTAAAGGAGAGTAAAGTTAGCATATTAATGAATTGTTTCAAACAAAGAATGATGAAAGCGTATCCAATACGCGCACCAAATTTATTAAGATTATCAATGCTTCCAAAGGTCTTGGAAAGACCTATACTAATTTTGAAATGTTAAGAAAGTTGCTTAGGTTACTTTTCAAGACGTGAGAAGCCCAAATGAGCTATACAAGAAGCCAAAGGTTTAATAATAATATCATTGGAGGAACTTATTGAATCTCTTTTTTCCTATGAAATAAGGCTCTAAGAGACATAATAAGAAATGATAACAACAACAACCCCAACGCATAAGGCTCCTCGATTTGTGAGGGTTGAAGGAGGGACATCAATTATACGCAGTCTTCCATTTGCATTTCACAAAGAGGTTGTTTTCATGACTCTAACCTGTGACCTTTTAGTCATAAAGGAACAATCTTACCAGTTGCTATAAGGCTCGCACTCGTAACAAGAAATGACACTTCTAAAGAAAAATAATTTAGCAATCAAGGACCCAAAATCAAGTTGTAGCGCCCCCTTACCTAGGGATACGAACCGGGGCACCCGGAGGCCATCCCGTCACATACCCTAGGATAAGGGCATGCTACGTTCGATCACTACATTCGCTTCACATGGCATGGTATCATAATTCACTTACTAAGTATCAGAAGAAAACCACAATATTTTGAAACCAACTTTTTCCTCAATTCTTTTTGTAGCACCCCACTCTGTCTGAATGTCCACAGCCACTTTCTCCGTCTGAATGTCCTTGAAACCTTCATAAAAAAGCTTCAATCGATGGCCATTAACTTTGAAGCTTTGGTTGTTACCTATGTCACAAATCTCAACAGCGCCATGTGGAAATACATTAGTAACATCGAAAGGACCATGCCATTGAGAATGTAACTCACCAGGAAGACTCCCTGGATTATAGAAAGCTCCGTGACTTGAAATCATAATTCACAGCTCCAATTTTGCATTCCTAAAAAAAAGGGTACTCAAATGAAAGCAATAAAAAGAAATTGAAACAACACAGAACTAGAATGAAAAGATAAGATTGGGGTGCCTCCCCATAGGTGCTAAGTTTAACGTCGATAGCTCGATGTTGTCATTTGATCACGGGTCCTTGAGTGAAATGCTTGCAATGTTTCTCAACTCTTGACCATAATAATGCTTCAATCTTTGCCCATTCACTTTAAAAGTTCGTCCATTGCTTCCCTCAACTTCAATCACTCCATAAGAGGTAACATTCTTTACAACAAAGGGCCCTGACCATCTAGAGAACAATTTACCTAGAAAAAACTTCAATCTCGAGTTGAAAAGCAGAACTTTCTCTCCTGGAGCAAATTCTTTCCTCATGATGTGTCGGTCATGCCATTTTTTAGTTTTCTCCTTGTAGATTTTGGAGTTCTCATACGCTTCATTTTGAAATTCTTCCTATTCACACAATTGAAGAGACCGATTTTCATCCAATTTTTTCCAATCAAGATTTAACTTCCGAACTGCCCACTAAGCCTTGTGTTCCAACTCCACCAGAAGATGACAAGCTTTTCCAAAAATCAAACGATATGGAGACATGCCAATTAGAGTCTTGAAAGCTGTCCTATATGCCCAAAGGGTATCATCAAGCTTAAGAGCCCAGTCTTTCCAGTTGGGGATCACCGTTTTCTCAAGAATGTCCTTGATCTCTCGATTTGATATTTCAACCTGGCCATTTGACTGTGGGTGGTAAGGTAAAGCAACCTTGTGTCGAATTCCATATTTGCTTAAACGATTACCCAGAAGCTTGTTGCAAAAGTGGGTACCTTCATCACTAATAATGGCCCTTAGAGTGCCGAATCTTGTGAAAATGTTTTTCTTAAGAAATCTGAGAACAACCTTGGCATCATTTGTTGGTGAACCTATGACTTCAACCCATTTTGATACGTAGTCCACTGCTAAAAGGATATAGGATTGTCCACAATATTTGGGGAGTGGTCCTATGAAGTCAATATCCCATAAATCGAAGAGTTCTACCTCAAAAATGTTGGTCAAAGTAAGCTCATGATGTCATGAGAAATTACCCATTTGTTGACATCGGTCACACGTCTTAGTGAAAGCATAGCTGTCCTTATGAAGCGTAGGCCAATAGAAACCAGATTGAAGAACTTTTGCTGCTGTTCTTGTCAGGCCAAAGTGACCTCCATATGGTGATGAATGACAATGCTCCAAAATTGCTAGGACTTCATCTTCTTAGATACATCTTCGAATCATTTGGTCAGGACCTCTCTTGAACAGTAAAGGCTCATCCCATAAATAACTTTTCGCATCAAATAGGAACTTTTTCTTTTAAGATGAATTTAAATCCGGATGAATCAAATCTGTAGCTAAATAATTCACCACATCAGCAAACCATGAAAGCTTTTTATTGACTCTGAATAACTGCTCATCTGCGAAAGTCTCTTGAATAGGTATTGGTGGTTTTGATTCCTCAAGCTCTAATCGAGATAGATGGTCGGCCACTGCATTTTTTGCCCCCTTTTTATCTTTGATTTTCACATCAAACTCTTGCAAAAGTAATACCCATCAAATGAGTCGCGACTTGGCATGTTTTTTTGCAATCAAATATCATATTGTCGCATGATCTGTGAAAACCACAACTTTAGACCCAATGATATACGACCGAAACTTGTCCAAAGCATAAACAACCGCCAACATTTCCTTCTCTGTAGTAGTGTAATTTTGCTAGGCATCATCTAAAGTCCAGCTAGAGTAGTAGATAACCCTAAACACTTTCTCTCACCTTTGGCCTAAAGCTACTCCCACTGTAAAGTCACTTACATTACACATAATTTCAAACGGTTATTGCCAATCAGGTGTGATCATCACAGGAGCTGAAATCAACTTTTTCTTGATCAACTCAAAAGCCTGCAAGCATTTCTCATTGAACTCAAATTTCACATCCTTTTCTAAGAGATTGCAAAGGGGTTTGGTGATCTTGGAGAAATCTTTGATGAATCTTCGGTAAAACCCTGCATGTCCAAGGAAACTGCGGATGCCCTTTACATTTATCGGTGGAGGGAGCTTTTCAATAGTTACTATTTTGGCTCGATCCACTTCAATGCCTTGAGTAGATACTTTGTGACCCAACACAATTCCTTCCCTCACCATAAAATGACATTTCTCCCAATTGAGCACTAAGTTGGTATCCTGACATCTTTTCAACACTAGAGACAGATTATGCAAGCACTTATCAAAAGAATCACCAAAAACAAAAAAATCATCCATAAAAACTTCCATGAAATTCTCAACCATATCAGAAAAGATAGCCATCATGCAATGTTGAAATGTAGCAGGAGCATTGCAAAGACCAAAAGGCATGTGCCTAAATGCAAATGTGCCAAAAGGACAAGTGAATGTGGTTTTTTCTTGATCTTCAGGTGCAATGGCTATTTGGTTATATCCTGAGTACCCATCTAAAAAGCAGTAAAATGCATGTCCACCAAGTGTATCCAACATATGATTTATGAATGGCAAAGGAAAATGGTCTTTTCTAATGGCTTTGTTCAACTTCCTATAATCCATGCAAACCCTCCATCTAGTGATTGTCCTAGTGGAAATAGTCTCATTGTTTTCATCTTTAACTACAGTCAATCCACCTCTTTTAGGAACAACCTGAGTAGGACTAACCTATGGACTATCAGAAATTGGGTAAATGATTCCAGCCTTAAGCCACTTTTGAATTTCATTCCTAACCACTTCCTTCATTGCTAGGTTCAATCTTCTTTAGGGTTCAAGGCTCGGGGTGAATGACTCTTCCATCAGGATTTTATGCATTATAATAGAAGGACTAATTCCCTTAATATCTAAAATTGACTAACCTAATGCATTTTTAACTCCTTTAACACCCTAAGCAATTTTTCTTCTTCTATAGGAGTCAATGAAGATGAAATAATAACAGAAAAAGTTTGATTAGCACCCAAGAATGCATATTTTAAATTTTTGGGCAAAGGTTTCAAATCAATCAATGGGTGCACATCTTTCACTTCACCAACAACATCAACATTAGTCATACAAAATAAAGGCTTGGTTTGATCAAAATTTTTCAAGCATTCAAAAGAACCCAATACCATCATAAAACAAGCATCATCATCATCCATAGCATCTTTTCTAACCATACCTTCCAAACAAGTCTATAATGGCTCTTTAGGTATAAAGGAAGGAAAAGATGTCACCACACAAGATTATATGACATCCACTCGGTTGCAAGTCAGTGTGTCACTTGGATGTTTGAGCGATCAGTATATGTTGAACCTTACCTTCTCGCTATTTACAAGCAAGGTTAGTTTGGCTTGTTGCACTTCATTCACTGCACCTCCGGTAGTCAAGAATGGTCGCCCAAGTATGATCGAGCACCAAAAAGTCTGTAGGGAGAATAAATTTGTCAACATGAACAAGAACATCTTCTACAATACCTCGAGGATAAGTGAGAGAACGGTCGGCTAGTTGGAGACAAATTGTCGATAACTGCACTTCTCCTAATCCCAGCTTTTAGAAGATGGAAAGAGGCATGAGATTTATGCTTGCCCCCAAATTGCAAAGTACTTTACCAAAATATGTGTTGCCGATCTCATGCGAAATTGTGAAGCTTCCCGGATCTTTCAATTTTTGCGGTATCTTTCTTTGTAAGACTATGCTACACTCCTCGATCATCAATACCATCTCATAGTCTCCAAATCTCCTCTTTTTGGCAACAATGTCCTTGATGAATTTTGGGTAATTCGGTTCTTTATCAATAACTTCAATCAAGGGAATGTTGATCTCAAGTTTCTTAAAAACTTCAAAGAATTTTGCGAATTGATCATTGATTTTCCTCCGCTGAAATCTTTGAGGATATGGCAGCTTGGGGATGATTTTTTTTTATTGTAGTTTTCCTTTCAGTTTCTTCTTCGAGTTAACTTCCTTCTCAACTTGTGTTGATGTACTAGCTTCTTCGCAAGTACTCTTTCCTTCATTCTGGTTGAATTTAGTGGAGCTCTGTTCTTTAGGTTTCAATTCCTCGAATTCTTTTCCACTTTGAAGAATGATGGCCTTGCACTGCTCTCTCGGGTTAGTTTCAGTATTACTTAGAAATGTCATCTGATTCAAATTCTCAACAGCATTTGCAAGTTGTCCCAATTGAACTTCCAAACCCTTTACTGAAGTCCCCATACTGGTTACTTGCATCTTTAGTTCATCCATCTCCTTCTCATTCTTGTGGAAATGGTTCCTTGTCTCAGTTACAAAAGTGTCAATCATTTCTTTTAAGTAAGGTTTCCGTTCCACCAATGGTAGTCCATATCCAGGTAGGTAAGGCATGTTCCTTTGAATACCATAGTTATATTGCTCCTTAGAGTTGCAGTCTTGACCATATTGATTTCCCATTAGTTGTGACTTAAATCTCAAGTTCCTTTAGTTAACAAACTAGGCTTGTTCCACCGCCTCATCATTGGTGTAGATTGAATGGCTAATAGCTGCCACCAGCTCATTTTGTTTTTTCTTTGACATGAATTTTGAAAATTCATTGGACAAGGCCGCCAATTGAGCAAATAACTGAGTCACTTGGTCCATTTTTAAAATTCCTCTTTTTCCAGTATTTCTCTCAGAGGGCCACTGGTAGCTGTTCGAAGCCATATCTTCTAGCAATGCACATGCTTCTTGAGATGTTTTTCTCATCAGAGTACTACCTGTTGTTGCATCCACAATGGTTCGAGTCTGGCCATTTAACCTGTTATAGAACATTTCCACTTATACCCACTCTTGGTATCCATGATGTGGACACTTTCTCAAAAGATCTTTGTACCTCTCCCAAGCTTCATGCAATGGTTCCAAGTCATGCTGTCTAAAGGTATTGATCTCAGCTCTTAGCTTCGTAGCTTTACCAGGTGGAAAAATTTTAATCAAGAACTGTTGTGCCACCTCTTGTCAAGTTCACATTCTATCAACAGAAATTGAGTGAAGCCAATTCTTTGCTTTTTCCCAAAGAGAAAATGGGAACAAAGTGAGCCTAATGTCATCTTGCATTGCCTCTTCAGTCTTGATAGTCTGACATAATTCCTGAAAACTTGCAAGATAATCATTTGTATCCTCCATTGGTGCTCCTCCAAACCAATTTGTCTTAACCAAATTGATGAGTCCAGGTGAAATATGAAAATTTTGAGCACGAACATTAGGTCTTTGGATACCGTGGTAATTGTCCACCACTGTTGGCTGAAAATATTCCCTGATAGGACGTTGGTACAATTGTTCCTGTTCATTTCCATTATCTCCTCTTCCATTTCCTCCGGTCAAATTAGCTACACCGAGTCTGGCCTCTAATTGAGCTAATCTTTGAGCCATTTCATCCCTCTCTATTTGAATTCTCTAAAGTTCTTCTGCTTGATTGTCCATTTTCTTTTATCGATGAATTGACTTTACCGTTCTTTCCAACTCTGAATCAAACTGTCTTTCTTGCCCTCTAGTGGTTCAGGGCATACAATCCTTTTACAAACAAGCTACGCAGGAAAACGAAAATACAAAAAGATAAAGAAACAAATAAGTTACTCTAGGGATAAAAAGAAAACCAACAAGTAAATATCAAACTAGCTATAAAAGCAAACATTCAAACATTTATCCCTGACAACGGCACCAAAAACTTGTTCGTGAATCGCAAGTGCACAGTTGTCAAAGTGAGTAATAAATCGGTAAGAACTGAGTTGTGTCCACAGGGATTATGAGAAAGTTCATATCTACGCTAGCTGACAGTGTTTGAAATCGGGTTGGATGAAATTTTGGAAAAGAAAAATTAAAAATTTTTAAACTTAAATAAAATTTTAAACAACTACCCAATTTAATGCAACCAAAATAACTATGAAGATTACAAATTTGTGCAGTAACTAATTAAGAAAAGATTTCAACAATTTACTAATTAAAAGTTTTAATGGCAAAGGGGAATGACTTTCTCTTAGGGAATGATATTTTTGTCACCCTTAATACTGAATTAGCTATTCTCCACAAATGAAATATTCTAACCTTGTAGGTAAATTTTAAAAGTAATTAATCCCCTTTTTCTAAAGATAAATTAATCTATCCACTTTAGACGTCACTTAGTAATCCCTTACTTAAGTTTTTCTTAGAGTTTCTTAAGTCCAAAATCTTCAATTTTCACCTCCTAAGTTCCTTGGGTCTCCCAACTCACAAGAAAATCCTAGTCGAAATTTCCATTAATCTTTTAACAAAAACTCCCTTTTTCCAAAGGCAAATTTATACCAAGGCAATTTCTAATAATCCAAAGGAAGAACAAATAAACCCAAGGAAAATCAACAAGCATATGAATATTCAGTCATGGATTCTAGCAAAATTTAATATTAAAGCATCATCAAAAATATCAAATCCCTAAGAGAAATTAAATGTTCTAGCCACAAATCATCATGCCAACCAATTCACAAATATAAACGCTACACAAATTCATAAGGAATCAAATATAAATGAAAAGCAAAGCTCTAAATTTGCAATAAAATAAAATGCTATCCCCTCTCCTTGCATGGCTGCCTATTTGCTTCTGGTGGATGAAGGTCGTGCATTGATGGAAGTAAATGGAAGCTCCTTGGTGAGTGGAGGCGTCTTGGCTATCTTGCGGTGAAGATTATTAGTGATGAAGGCTGATATGTTATTGCGTGAAGACAACTGGTTGTTGGTGATGTAGTGTGTGGGTGGTGTGTTGATGGAGGGTTGGAGTGTTGTTGGAGTTACGTGAAAATCTAAAGTATGCTACTGTGTTTGGGGTGTGTGAAGTGAATGGAGATTAGCTACGTTGGAGTGTGGTGCAAAGTGGAGATAGCTTGTGTTGGTGAATGTTGGAGCTGAAATGTAAAGGCTTGAATAATAAAAATGGTGGGTGTGTTCATGTGGAAGACTGGAGAGGAATCAGCTGCTTGAATAATTTGAGGCTTAAAGTGGGTTGCTGCTGCGTGATTTGCTATGAAGTGGAGCTGATGTGAGTTTTTTGGTGGAGACTGCTTGTGTGAATGGTGAGTGACAGCAAGCTGCTAAAGGTCGTGTGGCGTGCAATTTTTTTGGAAGCTGCCCCTGGTGTGTGAGGGCTGCATTGTTGGAGTGAGTGCTGAGGCTTTGTCTCTTGTTTGTGGATTACTTGCGTGAAGAGTGGATGGGTGGCGTGATTCCTGGAAAGCTTGTGTGAGGGGTGCGTTGTTTGCATGATTTTTGCTGGAAAGTGAGAGTGGAGTGGAGGCTAGCTGTTAGTCAATAAAGGCTGCTTGGCTTTTTAGTGAAGAGTGGAGCTTGCGGCTGTTGCATGGAGGCTGCTGCTTGCGTGAAATGCGTGGTGTGCTGGTTAATAAGAGCTGCGTTGCCTCTTGTGTGTGAATAAAGGTTGCTGCGTGTCTTGAATAAAATGAATGCAGTTCTTTGTTTTTTTCTTGGATGCTAGCTGTGGAATGGATTTTTCAAGGTCAATTTTGACGGTGCATAAAAACTAAACGGTGATGATTTAGGAGCTCAAATTTTATCAATATCTTCGTCTTTGAGTAGCTTCAATATGAGACTTGAATTACGGGATTTTGCTATTTGAGTCAAAAGTTATGATCAAAACATCATCAAAAGGTCATTCTGACAATCCAAAATCTGACGCAAATTTTAGGAATTTATTTCTCCTGAATTCCAGCTCAGAAAAATCTGCAATTGGTTCTAAACAATCTGTCAATGAGTCAAGAATTTAAGTATGAAAATTCAAAATTTTTGGCTAAACCAATCTCGAGATAAAAATCTCACAATGACTAAAGGTCAAGTCTACCAGAAACCCAAAAATAATGCAATTCGAGTCTATTTATTTCATTTATGCATTTGACGTCAACGAACCTCAAATAATGCTAAAACATGATAAACCAGTCATAGATGAACATAAAATGAATGCAAATGACTCTGAATTAAGTCCTAAACATATATGAAAATATGAATGTATCAAATTCCCCCACACTTAGCTCTTGCTTATCCTCAAGTTAGAAAAAGAATAGAAAGTAGAACTACAAAATACCTAAAAAACAAAGTGTAGAAAAACAAAAACATGCAATGCAAAGAAAAAAAACTTAAGTATGCAGCATTCAAATCAAATCCCTAACCATATCAATTAATTCAAGCATGATAACTAGAACTCGGTTTACCACGATCAACACATAAAATCAATGAACTCAGTTTACATGTAACAGTCGAGCTAATCTGGCATAATAAAGTTAGATGAAATATATGCCATATCGAAATAATAAGTCCTCTCATTGATATAAACTCCAACATTTAAACTATTTAGGCTCAAATGTGTAACTCTCAGAATTCGATCAACGAATACATTTTACCATATGCTTGCTATCTTGACAACACTATCAAAGTGTGCATATACTATACACAAATCAAAAGGTCTTTAGCATGGTTGGGGCTTGGCTAAAGGTGAGGTAAATGAAAGATAAGAGAAGGCTAAATCAAAGGCAATAGAGCTACGCAGAATATCATAGAACTCATGTACATGTAAGCATCCAAGCACATAATTCTGCCAATTAAACACAAACAACTTCACCTCTTTTCATTCCATTTGGATTTCCCATAAACAAGAATATAATTCGAAACACTTGCGAAACACTTTTCCTTTTCTTTTTCATCTCACGGTAGAAACGTTTACTCCTTTTCTTTTAATGTTTTTATTTTTTTTCCATGTTATGTTCATAGCCAAACATTTAGATTAACGCCACGTCATCATATATCAACCAATTCACATCTTGAACTTTTCCAAATAGATACTTTACTAACCTTGGCCATGGAGTATAAAAATGAGATCAAGGCTAACTTAATAATGTGGAAAGCAAAGAAAAGGATAAAAGCTCAAAAGGGCTTTCTAATTGAAATCATGCTTTAGGTTGGCTATTTAAGTTCAAGTGGTTTAACCTAGATACTTTTATCATGTTCATGCAAGCATGCTAAGTCAAGATATTAAGAAAGTTCTAGAGAATTATACCATTGAAAGAATGCATGCAACAAAGAATAATGTTGAAGGCACAAGAGCTCACATAGGTCATCTATTAATTCGATACAATCCAGTTTCAAGGTCACACTACTATCTAGAAAGCTCAAGTTTTACATGAAAACGCATCCATCAATTTTATGCATTCATCGTTATTAACCAAATCTCATGCATAATACTCGAACTCATTCAATGATTAGGAATATGAAAGAAAGTTAACACACTTAAAATGCAAGAAAAATATAAAATATTGTTGTAATTTTTGAAATTTTTTCAAATTTTATGGTTTATTTTATGCAAAACATGCAACTAACGTGAAAATTTTCTCAAGCTCAAGCAAGACCAAGAAGGTACCACAATTTTCCCCTCAAATTGTAGTCCGAACCTAAACTACCCTAAAATTTGAAAATTGTAACCTAGAACAAATTAAAGTCTCACCCCACACTTAAACACAACATTGTCCTCAATGTTAAAGTAAATGCAAGAAGGAAGATTCACACCAAATCTAAAAAATAGAAAAAGAATTCGAAACCTAGAAAAAGCATGGAAAACTGAAATGAAAAAGAAGAGAAAGAAGAAATCAAATATGATTTATCTCTAATGGTTTGCCTCCCATTAAGAGTTTTTGGTTGTAGTCGTTAGCTCGATATTGTGTGCGCATCATTCTCCATAGTTCGGCATGTGCACAGCTACTTTCTCCGTCTAAATGCCCTTGAGACCTTCATAAAAATGCTTCAATCAATGGCCATTAACTTTGAAGCTTCGGTTGTTACCTATTTCACAAATCTCAATAGCGCCATGTGGAAATACATTAGTAACAACGAAAGGACCATGCCATCGAGAATGTAACTTACTAGGAAAGAGCTTGAGATGCGATTGGAAGAGAAGAACTTTCTGACCTACCAAAAATTCCTTGCTTCCAACTATGCGATCATGGTAAGCTTTTGCCCTTTCCTTCGCAATTCGCGCGTTCTCATATGCATCATTTCATAACTCCTCGAGTTCTTGCAGCTGTAACTTGCGATGAATTCTAGCATTGTCATAATGCATGATGTTCAAGCTCTACGAGAAGATGACAATTCTTTCCATAAACCATCCTAAAAGGTGACATGCTTATAGGTGATTTATATGCAATGTGATAAACCCACGGTGCATCGCCTAATCGAAGACTCCAATCTTTCCGATTAGGTTGCACAACCTTCTCAAGGATAGACTTGATTTCGCGGTTTGATAATTTCTCTTGACCACTCGTCTACGGATGGTAGGCAGTTGAAGTTTGGTGGACGATGCGGAAATTTTTTTGTAACATCCCACTCCCGCAAGACCCAAACTTGACATCGAGGGTGATATCCGAGCCCGTGCCTCACGAGGATGGTATGCTAGAGCAGTCACAACAATTCAAAAACTTAGTAAGACATTTTTCAAACAATCACATGCACGGAATTCAGTAACGATTTGTGCCCACTTTAATACGAAAACATTTCGATCATAACACAATTTTAGTCATAAAAAGGCACTCAATAGCATTTAACCATTTCATGTACAGAATTCTATATCCAAATTGGGCCCAATGATATTCTGAATGCTTCCAGTAATCACATTACAATACAACATTAATTAATTGGGGCCCTCTGAAATGAAAAGCCCTATTTCGCAGACATTGCGGAAATACAAATTTATACAAAACAGAATTACACTAATGCAGACGCGAACTAATCCCGACCTTGACCTCTGACTTGCATGCAGTAGACATACTCCCGTTTGTCTAACGGGGTTGTCGGACCCCGTTACCGGAATCCAACTTTTGAACCGTAAAATATGAAACTTAATCATCTTACCTTGTAGGGTTTATTTCATTTAACCCAAATTTTAAATTGACTTCTCTTGTAAATCATAGCCTTATGACTCTTGTTTAATTTAAGACAAGAATCGCTTCAATCAGAGTTCTATAACTCAAGATATCGACGAAATACTAACATGAGTTCATATCTGGATCATGCTCTCTCAACTGACCCTTCACTTACTTTCATGAAAACTTCTTCAATTTAACTCCAAATGGTACCAAATTTTTTGAAACGAAAGATATATGTCTTAGGAAACTAATGGTTCAAGCCGCACCTCAATTGGAGGTCGGATGAGGAAGATATGATCAAAAGAGCATACTATGTTCATTCCCCAAAATCAAGTTGAACATACTTTGGAGCAATTGCCATAACTTTTTGTACAAATGTCCAAATTCCTTCATTCTTGTGCCATTTGAAAGCTAACATCAATATATACAACTCATATTAGAGGCCTAAAAATGAAATTCGTACTCTAACTGGGTCGCGCCCGCGATTTACTTCTGTCGCGCCGCGAGGAAGAGACGAACAGAAAGTTGGGGTTCCTCTGATTTTTCTATGGTCGCGCTCACGAGGTATGGAGCTCGCGCCCGCGAGGAAGAAATGACCAGAACGATGAGATTTTTCCCCAAAGCCTCTTAAACCTCACCCATGC
>JAOTIZ010000004.1:7147984-7164892 GCA_027123425.1 Erythroxylum panamense | reverse complement strand
AATGAATGCATGTACAGACATATTCAGGTGCAAAATATCGCTATTCACTTGTATGAGCCTGTCATATTATGCATGAACATGAACCTGCATTTCTTATCTCTCATTGAACACTCATATTTACTATTCTAACATTCCCACAGGTAATGGGATGTTACACAAGTGAAGAGGAAAAGACATCAACTAGCGAAAGCAATGAAATAGATATTGGCTTAATCACTAGAAAATTTAAAAAGTTTTTGAAGGAGGAATTCTCTAAAAGAAAGGATTTTAAGGAGGGTAAAGATGATTTAAAACATAAATCTACTAACAATATTTTCTTTAAATATAGAAAACTTAGCCACATAAAGTCGTAATGCCCTCTATTGGGAAGTATGAAAGAGAATATAAGAAGGACAAGAAGGAAGCACTTAAAGCCTCAACTTAAGATGATATAAATGAATCTAAAAGAGCATCCAAAAGAAAAGATAGCTCATATGTGCTTTATTGTTAGAGATGTTGATGAGGTAATTTCCAAATCTAACTTATATGATAACGATAGTAATTTGGCATATGATGAATTAGTCAAAAGTTTAAAAATCATAAGGAAGAAAAGGAAGAAATCATCTTTCACACTCAAGAAAGTTAAAAAATAGTTTGGTACATAAATGAATGAGAATGAAAGATGAAAAGTGAATTGAATAGCATTAAAGCATCTAAAAATGTAGTCGTTGATGATAATCCTGTATTGAACACATTAAAGCATAAAAATGAGATATTCAAAAAGGGGATCAATATTCTCAAAAAATCATTATCGATATTCACTGAAGGAAGTGAAAAACTAGAAAACATTCTAGGAGCTTAAAAGAATTTCAATGATATACATAGAATAAGATACAACCTTTGAAATGAAACCAATTCTAAAACCATGTTTGTAGAGATAAAATATTTGTATCTCAAAGAATCATTGTCTAATATGACGAATGAGTATAGAGCATCCATATCTAAGCATATGCATGTATATGCCACGTCCACTCGATATTTTTTAATCATTTAAGCATTATTGTCTCATATTTATGTGAATGAACCTTTTTGAAATTATCAAGTGATAATGTAAGGTAATTTAAGTTGTAAAATTTGACTGAGGCATTATATTGTTATGATTGGTGGTGCTCCAATTGGGAGTAAAATTCCTTTCACCATGAAGGAAATTTCTAAAATGGTGTCTTTTTGTCTAGAAAAGAATATATAAAGGTTATTCTTTACCTTAAAAGAATAATTATTTAAGAAATTTAAGAAGAGTTTTACGAGTGGACATAGGCAAAGGTTATTTATCAAATCACTATAAATCAGTTTACACTTACTATTCCCTATCCTCTTTAAATAATTATTTAATTATTAGATTAGTTTATGATAAGTAATCCCTTTATTATTATATATATTGATTGTTATCAAATTAAGTTCATTAGTTATATAAGTTTATTAAATTTGTAAACACCTAATTGACCTCCCTCCTTTTGAGAGCCATTAGAGACTAATAATAACTATTAAGTCTATGTTGAAATGCATTTATCTTAACATATTTGTAAAATATAAAATTAATTTTGGTGATTAATATGACCCAACTTGACTAATATTTGATTAAAGTGAAAGTTGACATAATGAGGAGAAAAGAAGAGTTTGAAAAGAAGAACAAGGAAAAAATTATCCCTATTTTAGCACTTAATCATATTGACAATGCATTCATTTGGTGTGAACTATATATTAGTATGTGAATATCCTAGAAAAAATTAGTACAAGCCGTAAAATAATTCTTCACCTTTCAAACTATGTCTGTGTATAAAAAATATCATCACTCATTTAAAATAAGTAACATGTTCACTTATATATAAGAATACTATAACTAAGTATAAAAGTTGCCTTGCCTCAATATAATATATACCAAGATATAGTACATATAATATCGACCCCATATACGAAAAATACCATTAGTTATTAAAAGTTTGTACCAGTTGAGAATATCGTAAATGATGACTCAATACAAAATATAATAGAACACCATAGAAATAATACCATATCTATGCATAAAAAATATCATCATTCATTATAGGTAAGTTATACATACACTTTAAAATCAGTATACCATAACTGACTACAAAGAATATTATGCATTCTATATTGGGACACTATATATACAATATCATGCTTACGTACCAGAACATATTTCATCATTCATGATAGATAAGTAAAACCTACACTTTAGAATGGAAATGCCATGATTGAGTGCAAAGAATACTATACCTTAATACAAACTATACTAGGACATGATACATACAATATCACACCTTTATTAAAAACTATATATCATCCATTATAAATAAGTAACACATATAACTTAAGATCAAAATACCACAACTAAGCATAAAAATTACTATACCTCAAAAACCATTTTACATATGTGTCATGCCTATGTACAAAAACCAATATCATTATGCATTACAAATATCACTTGCACTTTAAAATGGGAATACCATGACTGAGTGTAAAAAAATATCTCGCCTAAATTTAAAATATTAAGATTGTATACATCGAATACCATGACTATCTATAAACAAACCAACATCCATTTCCAATAACTAATACCTACACTTTAAGTGAGAGTATCATGATTGAGTATAAAGAATATCATGCCTCACTACAAACTATGCTAGGATATTATACATCCAATTTTGCGACATATATAGAAGATAATATCATTAATTACAAATAAGTAATACCTACACTTTAAATGTAGGAATATCATGATTGAGTATGAACAATACTAAACATCAATGCACAATATTCTATGACTATATACATCCTATACTACACATATTGACAAAAAAGTATCATTATTCATTTATAAATTAGCAACACATTCACTTATCTAAAGGCAATTTGTGAAGAGCAACTATATGCCTATGTTTCAAAATATATCCATTAGAAGTTTTGTTGGACAATGTTACGTAGTCGATTGTGTCCATTAAAATTTTGAAAGGACTTTGTAAAGGACAAAGATTAGTATACTACTGTGTAGTAAACTATATTCATTAAAGATTTTATTATAAATATCTAAATATAAACTTGTGTGATCAACCATGTTTATATTAGAATTTTGAAGGAACAAAGTGAAGGATATGGTTAACCATGTTTATGTTAGAATTTTTTTAACATACTATGTGAAGGACACAATATGGCATACCACTGTACTTATCATTCTGGACTGAGTTTCTTTTTCATAATCACTATTTTTAGGAAAGGAAATTTTTTTTAGAAGTTGGAAATATTACACGTATTGGTGATATCTATCCTTAATGTTGAAAGAGTAGTAAATTAAACAATTTTAAGTTATTGTGTTTTAAAAATATAAAAGGCTAGATAGCAAAAAGATAACAATGCTACAAAGGATTTTATAAGAACTAAAGTCCTTTAATTTGTTGATAAGATAAAAGTTCCTTAGTTTGATTTTTTTTATTAAGTATCAGTAATGGAAGTGTTTTTTGGTCCTATCATTTTATATGAATTTGAATTTCAACATTGGTATCAATGATGTTGATATAGTACATTCTAATTAATATCAAGATTGTTGTTCTTGATTATTCACTATTTATGAAATTCTAAAAATATAAGTGGTAATTGTCTTTAATGATTTTATGAAGGATAAATATTATCTTTCATTACATTAATCATATTGGGCTATGACTTTAGATTTTATTCTGAAGAAGGAGTTAAATATAACAAAAGATAAATGATGAATCTAGTTTGTCTCAAAAATTTTTTGAAACAGAGTTAACGTACTTTTTAAGTTTTTATGAATGGTTGGACATGTTATTGTTTGGGTTATGTTCAATGAGTGTTCTTATACTTTGGAAACACACATTACACACAATGTTGAAGAAAGAAATGGATTTTGTTTTCATATTTTTTTTATAAAATTCACCATCTAAAACCATCTCTTTAACGTATAAGTGAATAGCCATATTTGACTTAATTTTAACAGTTCATTTATTATAAAATGTAATTAAATTTTACCTTATTTGATGACTTATTTAGAGGACACTTTTGATCAAATCATTAGTTTATTTTATTGATTATCCTTTCCTAATTTTTAAATTATTTGTCAATATTTTGTTTATTAATTTGAATAAATTTATGTACATTAATTTAAAAGGAATTACTTATTCATGTCTTGTAACTTTACGATTTTATGATGCTAATCTTATGGGATGCATTTGAACTAATTAAAAAGTTTTGAATACTATTGTTTCCTTGAATTAGTTTCGAGAGAGTGGTTTTATAAATGAGGACCCTCATTGCAATTTAAATTTAAACCCTAACACAACAAAATTGTATGAATTCAATAAAAGAACAATTGGATCAATATTAAATGGTGTTTAGGCCAATCCTAACATTGCATATTATTTTAGTGAATAATGTGATTTAAGATATTATTTTTGCTAGTTATCATAGTTTGACTAGTCTTACGAACAAATATGAAGTACTTAGTGCAATGCTCATTCTTCGATATAAAGATTCGTTGATTAGTATATGGAATACACCATTGAATTGTATCAACATATATGATTAGGTGGTCTTAACTTTTTTTAAAGAGCACAAGAGAAGGAAATAGAGTAGAGGTCTTAGTTTTACAAACTAATAAAAGAATAATAGAACTAATAAATGATATGAACTTTAAGTGTCCTTTGAAAAAAGAATTGAATCAATTCCCTATAGGTTTCATCAATTTTATAGAGAATAGTTAAAGAGTGTTGATCACTGTTATTTGATGTTTAGTACATTTGGGATTATTTAATAGCTTAATAACATTAGTTATCTTTAACAAAATCGTTATAATTGTTAATTTATAGATTATATTTTTTAATGTAATGCATTACTATTTCAATTTCTAGAGGCATATATATATATGGTTATATTTGTAAGCAAATATATCTAAATAAAATGTTTAGTTATTGATCAATTATTATATGATTATATATATATATAGTTATTGATCAATTATTATATGGAAATAAATATAATACAATTACTATAATTTGACTTAATTTAAGTAACATGCCTAAAATTTGATGCAATTGAACCTCTAATTAAGTAAATTGGTACATACTTAAGGTCTAAAATATTTGATATGTTGATAATGTAAGGAAAATAAATCCACATTGACCATATGGATTCTCTGACATCTTAAGACCCACTTTGAATCAACTATTACATTAATGCTTTATTACTTAGAAAATATATGGATCCCAAAAGCTTGCAATAGATAAAAGGAGTACATTCAAATACTAATATATTGCGATGACATGGAACCTTCCTTATGCTCGACTTAGCCTTAAGAGGTGATACATAGAATGGTGAGTGATTTGATAGGTATTTTAATTAAGTCAAGTTATACCAATTCTATTATTTATAGTAGGTGATGGACAAAATTATAACTGAATAGGAATAAAAAATATTTTCATTAACTAAAAAAGGTATCAACTTATTGGTAATTATGATTACTTGTTTGCTTATATTAACATTGTTATCTTTTTGTTAAAACTTTGTTAAAGTTTGAAAGTGAATGTACACTTTTAATCTATAATACAAGTTTGTAAGGTTTGTTTATTTTTCCATTTTCCATTTTTATTAAATATTATTTTTTTATTAGTTACTAAGCAAGCATGGAAATATGGTACTAACAAATGATTTTGATGTCATTTATGGTACTAAGTAACAATTTCAATGTTATTTGTGGTAAGATGCAACCAATTTTTAGAGCTGTATATAAACCATTTCCTTGCCATTTGTGGGATCAAACAACCATATCCCACCTGGAGTATTGTTGTAGCCCCCCACTATGGCAAGACACATACCTAACATCTTGAGTGATATCCGAGTGCATACCTTGCGAGGGTGGCATGCTAGAATAGTCAACAATCGAACTTATTGCAATTTTTTTTTCAAAACAATACATGCATATACGGAAAAATCAGTAATCAATTTTAGCTCGTTTTATTCATAAACCTTTTCAATCGCATAACTCACTGAAGACATATACAGGTGTAAAATGATCCTGACCTTTAGTCCATATCTGATTTCAGTGGCTATATTCCAATCAGCATAACTGGATATCTCCTCTGAACCTAAAAAGTCACGTTGCAATTTTGGTGAGTTTTACGAACTTAGTGAGTTAACCATCTTCGATAGTTCACTCAAATCATATAGCACATCACATCATATTTTTACATGCATATCACTCCATTTATTATGTAGCATCACATAACACTTCACATATCACATTCAGAGCAGTCAAACAAAATTTTGATCATTTAAAACATATGTATCAATTATAAATGCAATGCACATGAGACTCACTTTCATTTATTACTTTGATGTGACCGAGTGCCTTTTGACTAGCTCATATCCCTTGTGGATATTGAGTTGTATCAAGTAATGTCCCATATCCCTTAGTAGATACCGGGTATAATAGCAACTGAGCCAGAGGCTCTTTTCACATTCTCAGCTTTAAGCTCTTTTCACTAGTGACTCTGGTCACAACTGCTTTTATCTTTCATGCATTCATGAAATAAATGCATCACATATATTCAGTCAATCAAAGTGCGCCATATTATACAGTCATATTCACTATCGCATTCTCATTCACATTTGTCATCAGACCTTGGTTTGACGTTCAACGTATACGTTGAGAATCACTTCTTTCATTCATATGCACATTCACATTTTTCTTTGGAACTTGGTCCGGAATTCAACCATAAAATTGAGTATCACTTATTTCGTCAAATTCAAATACAAGGAGCACTTCTAATATGATATTCATGCATCAAACGCTTCGAACATTCAATGTCCAGAATTGGCACAATCACAATCACATAATCATTCAATATAGAATTTAAACAGAATAATCGTTAATGTAAGACCATGTAGGTCTACTCACAGTACGGTCCAGATTAGCATTAGCTTTTATAATCCGGAAACGTCTGGATGTGGATGTTTTATCCTGCACATCATCATTATGCAATACACATATTGCACACACATTATTAATTGCATAATCTTATGAATACTCAATCACATACATATGTATGTATGTTGTGTATAATGCATGCTCAATGACAATCTCAGTTATTTTTCTTTATTTTAATATCGTGATCATTCATACTTCAAAATTCATATATGTCTAACTTGAACTTAGGTTAACACCTCAATAAATTATAATATCATCAATCATTCATTCACCAATGTTATTCTAACATTATATGATCATACAATATCCAAACTCTCATTCATTCTTATAACATCTCCAAAATTCCAGACCTGAATAATTGGTAAATAGCAATCTATTTTAATTAATTCAGATGATAATGAATTTTTTGGAGATGAAGAGCAATGCGTGAGGAGTTTGTGGTTCAAATTTCAAGTCAATCGGAGGTCCGAACAAGAAATTATGGTCAAAACAGTGAAGGGCATTCAAAGTTGTCAAACAACAATATACTTTCACTGTGCATGAACGTGCACTTCCAATTGTTCCTCCATCGTCACAATTGTGCTTGTACACAATTGTCCAATCCCTTAATGACCTATTTTTTCACAATCGTGCACTATCTTTTATTCAAGCTTCATTATGGCTCTTCATAAAATAGACCTTCGAGTCAATTTTTCATGGTCATTTTGATAAGGAAAATGAAGGATTTAGGCAAAACATTATCTAAACAATTGTTCTTTTATTTCTTAAGTTTCTAATGACACTAATTTCATGCAATTTGGTATAGTATTCTGCAAGGTATACCTAAAATACTACAGGCTGTTCCCAAATCACGATAGAATACAAAAACTCAACTTCAAGACAAATTTTGAAACTCTTAGAGAGAGAATTCAAATTCAATTCCTTCATGAAAATATATCCATATGTCTCTAATTTAATCCAAATTAAAATCATCTTATTTGGATAGCTACAAATTAAGTTATGGCTAAAATACATATGCATGTTAAGTGAAAACACTGCATCTACACATTTTCCAACACCCTTCATCCTCATTTTCATCTTAGTTCATCTCTTTTGCTCAGTCTATGTCTTCTAGCTTATTTCCTCAATATTTTCTCTTAATTCCTACTACCATTTTAGTTCAATTTCAATCATAAACAAATCATACTCTATGTTTGATCATAAAACTGAAAATAGAACATGTCATACATGTATATTCACCATATTTTTTGCACTTCTCCATTTTCTTTAACACCATCATTTCATCTGAGAGCATATATTAAGTCAAAGATAAGAGAACATTTGGGTTGGAAGACCCTTTGATTTTCTAGAATTGATTTCCCCCTCCGAAAAGGAAGATAACGGGATGTTGGGCTAAGACTTTCTGTATGAAGTTTCGTTTAAATACACCAATATTCCTATCAATTCATTCCTTGGAAATCGTAGACAAGAATGAGCAGAGAAGAGCTTTCATTGCTAGTTGTCCAATAAAATTCCTCCTTCAATAGCAGAAGCCCCTTTACCATTCTGTATAAATGTGAGACCACTGCGATAAATGGGCTTTTGATACTCCGTTTTGTTAACAACAGGTACCCTTTCTTCCTTACTTTAACAAGTACCATCAATGTATTAAAGGTAGAATCAAAGGAAAAGATACTAAAAAAAGGAGCAATAAATATCACCTTAATCCTTCCTATTTCAAAACATCACATTACACTAGCCTTTTCCTTGACTCCCACTCAATTAAATCCATCTCTATAACACCCAAGGATATTCATGTATAAGAATAGTGAAAATAAAGCATACACATATCAACTTTTCATGAATTTACTACACTCTTTTTATACACATTTTCAATGATCTTTCTATTTCAAACGTATCTTTACAACAACTCATGAAATATTAATCATCAAAAACACAAAACGAGACATCAATATTCTCATTCTTCATCCACGATGCACATTTATAATGACCACTATTCTCATGATCATGTAATATTAATTAATCACCATATTTTTTTCATTTAACACTACCATGAAGATTAACAAGCTACTTACTTGATGTAGCTTCAAATTCTTCAAACTCTTCAAGAAGCCCTAACTTCTCATGTCACACGATCATCATCTTGAAAGTGGATTAGGTTAGGTTTTTCTTGTGGAAAATGATAAAGATAAAAAGATGGAAGTACCAATTGATAGATGAAAGCAAGGTGTAACGTTGATGAAGCTTTGGCGACTCAAAATCATGAAAAAGAAGAGAAAGCCACGAAGAAAAAGAAGAAAGCCAGAACAAAACACTTAATGGTCTTTCAAATTAAAAGAATCGTGAGTTTAAAGGCTTGGCTTGGTAAGTGACACTTGTCACTTGCCACATGTCCAATTTCTATGGATTTAAACTAGGTCTCCTATTTATCTAGTCAAATCAATTCCAATTCCTACTCCAATTGTCTCCCAATTTTTGTTGACACTTGTCAATAAATCTTAATGTAACATATTAAAATTTTCATTGTCATTTGACTCTTATTTATACTACTATTCATCAATTGTTTTGCTACTTGGCATTTTTCCTAGTTCAAAAATACCCATAATTTTAGAAAATTTTGAAAATTTCACTAAAAATTTTGAGTCAATAAATATACTCTTCAAATCAATTTTTAACACATATAATTTCACAATTCCAAATATAATCACATTTATAGATCAATTATACTCGAAAAATGTCAATGAATGCATGTACAATCATTTTAATATGCAAAAATCAATATTCATGTGTGTGTATGCTAACATTATACATGAGCATGTAATGGAATTTTCTAATCTCTCATTGCTATTTTTCATTTACAAAAATCTATGGTTCTAACCCTTAGTATGGAAACGGGAACAATTGTGGTTGGAGTAAGGTGTGTTGTTATTTTTTCAAAGCTATATTTAAATGTATAAAAGTTTAAAGGGGTAATGCTACTGTGAGAAATGAGAAGAAGAGGTTTAAAGAGTTTTATTATAAAACATAAGTAAAATATAAATAAATTTAATGATTAATAAGTTTTTAACATTTTTAGTGCTTGTTTATAATGAAAGTAGGCATAGTATGGAGAGAAGAAGGTTTGAAAAGAAGGACAATAAAAAATTGTCTATGTTTAAGCACTAAATTAATTTGGCAAACATCCATTTGGTGTGTACTATATATTGGTATGTGTATTAGTGAACATTTAACATATGTTGGTATCTTTTATATGATAGAGTATTACATTTTATGTAAATTAGTGGTACTTTTTGAATATAGTTATGGTACTTCTTGTATGATGTAGTTGTGTAGTATAAATGAGTAATGAAATGAAGAACAAGTTGAGTTGTTTAGATATAAAAACATCATTTACAAAGGTGTTACTTGATGTGGGAATGAAGTTTGAAAGTTTCGAAATGATATTTGATATTTTTACCATGAGTATGCAAGATGTCATAGGTTTGTGGTTGCTATAAAAGGAGAAAGAAAGATTAGAATAGTTACCTTAAGAGAAGAACATTTATTCATCAAAGGGGTCGGTCACACAAATGAAAAAGGATATTAAGTTATTGGTAGTCATGTTAGACATAAAATGGAAACAAATGACTATTGTAGAATTAGGTTGTGTATAAATGTATGGACTACTTTTGCAATTACAAGTGTATACGAAAACATTGCATGTTTATATAAGGATTGCTTTCATTATATAAATAGGTTGAGGGGAGTGATATTGAAATAAGGGAATACATAAGTGGTCTAAAAGATGTTTGTTAGAATAAATGAGAAGGATAGTTTTTTTTAATGGAATTGAATATATTGAGGAAAGAAGGTTAAGGAATGCTTTCCAGGCCAAATCGAGGATTCATGAAACATATGTTAAATTTGGTGATAGAGATATGACTTATCTTATCAATAAATAATAAAATGCATTTACCCCATTTATTAGTGTAAACCATCACAGTCAATTTAATTTTGTTTGATTCTGAACTATTGAGAAGTGAGACCATTACAAGTTTTTTTGGTTGTTTTATATATCGTTAAGTTATATGAAGGGAAAGTCACTTAGCTTTATAATTAAGGATGAATACAAAATTACAAATAATGCCATTAAACTATCACACATAGATTGTGTTTATGGAGTATATTTAAATTACTTGAGTAATTGGTTCCTATAATAGTTATAAAATGTTTAAAGATACTTTTATAGATGTTGTGTATAATACAAGGAACAATAAAGAATTTGAGAGAAAAAGTGATGACATGATCGTAGAGTTTCATGCGGGAGATAATTCATAGGTTAAGTATTTTTTTGATAGTGATATGAGATATGATCCATCATAAGTTAGGAGTAATTTTAGATAAGAATGTCTACAATATAAAAAAGTGAAAGGATGAATGCTTATTTTGATGGCTTTGTGCATGCTCGTAGCATATTGAGATGATTTATTACGCAATATAAGCAAGAAATCTAGAAAATGATTAAGCAGGAAATGGAGTCTAATTATAAGCCTATAAGGGATAATGTATCATTAATGATATAATTGATATTGGGAAGGAATTTTAAAAGGCATACATTTATTTTCTATTTTGTATTATAAAAAAAGATGAGATGGGTAAAGGATCCAATGTAATTTTTATCATTTTTTAGAAGGTGGTGAAAGGATAAGGTATAATGGAGTACTAAAATAAAGATTAGTAACATTTGGGAGGATGATGATATAATTATTAGAGGGATGCATATATTGGAATCAACTTTCTATAATGGCTTTGATTATGTTGGTGATAGTGCAACAAATTTTAAGTACACGTACAATTTTTAAAAGAAGCTAATAAAAAAATTTATACTGGGAACGAAAATGAATCCAATGATGTTAATGGTCATTAAGGATCTACTAAATTCATTTAAAAAGATGTTAAGTTGAAGGACCTAATTATCTCTAAGCTATATGGTAGGATGAAAACAAAAAGGTTGAAATCTTGAAAGGAGGAGGTCTACAATAAGAAATGTAAATAAGCAATTAATTGTTGAAGAATTTGTAATTATATTAATAATTTGACTAATTGAATGCATTTTTATTCATGATATTATTAAATGACTGATGATATACATAATTAGCCTTTTATTGTTGGTAGTTAGGTGCTACATTAGTTAAGGAGCAAAATTTGGAAACTTATTTCAATGCCAATGAAGAGAGGTTGAAAATATGAACTGCCATTTCATTTCATTTAATTAGTTAGAGAAATATGTTGTATCATTTGGTAATGTATACATTTGAGCTGACTTTTTTAACTACCATTTGTTTCTAAATTATGAATATCTTATAGGCTCAACTTCATCCATTTTTGCTAACTTGTCAATATCCATGAATAATCCTAGAAGTGGCTAATAAATTTATTCAAATGGTTGTATAGTATGTATCATTCATTATTTATGAAAAGGAGTCATAGTATTGTATTAGAAGAGTCATAGTAATTTTTAACTAACCATTGTATTGTTTTATAAATCCATCATTAATAGAAAATTTCTTCTAGAATCTTAGAGAATCCAGTACTTTTTGCATGTTTATTTAAATAAAATGAAGAAATATTGCATATCTTATATCTGTAATGAATGTTTTTTTATTTAGATAATATAAAAGAAGAAATTCAATGACATATAATAAAACAAATTTCTATTTGTAAAATAGATAAATTAGCATTTAATTTTCTTTAATGAATTTATTAGCTAAATAAAGGTTATGTCAATGTGAAATTGTTATAATGATGTATGGGCCTTGTTTACCATGTACATAATGTCTCTATAATGAGCAAGTGAAAGGTGGAAAGGGCAAAACAAAGAACATCCAAATATAGTTGATAGGAGCTTTGGTTATGATCAAAACCAAGTTTTTGATTATGAATGTACGCCTACCAAAAATTTTATAAATGTTACCTTATTTTTAAGTCTCTCCACTATGTACAATACACAATACCTAATCGTAATTTTTCCTACCCATATTACATTAAGAAACTCATAATGTCACTACAATGAGTGAGAGAAAGTAAAAAAAAGGGTAGGATAGAGAACATCCAAACATAGTCAATAAGAGCTTTGGTTATAATTAAAACTAAGCTTATGATTATGAATATATATACCCACCAAAGTTCTTATTATTAGCTCAAGGCTTATATTTAACAATTTTGATGATAACTATATAATATTTCAAAATTCAAATTGGATTTATTTCCTTGTATAAATAATGATATTTTTTAGAAAGGAAATAAAATTATAGGAAAATTACTTCCTTTCTTGCAGGAACCTTCTTAGTAAACTTTCCTTATTAACATTCGAAGGATCTTACCTTTTCGAACAATTATCCCTAAAATTTTTTTTTCCAGTAGAGATGATTTGAAAATCCAAAGTCAACTCAGAATTAAGATGAAGCAACGACTAGTTGAAGAAATAAACTATTTAAAGAAGAGCAATAACACTTGTGAAGTAATGAACATATACAGACTCTCGAAACATTTGAGCAGCATCTATATTCTTAAGAGTCATATCATTCTTGTTATGCCTTAGAAATTAAACTCACTCTATCAGGAGAGAAATTGTTATTTGAGAACTCATTTTTTATTTCTGTGAGCTTTTAGGAGCTTATTATACACTTCGAGTGTGGAAGGTTAGAGAATCTTGAAAAATGTGTACTTGTGAGCTTGGAAAGGCTCATCAAATTCAATACTCAGTTTCTTATAGTAAAATACTTAAGTTGGATACTTTGGGACTAGACGTTAGCTTGGTTGTTAGTCGAACTAGTATAAATCTACTATACCAATAACAACCCAAACCACCCGTCCACAGATATTATCCACTTTGGGCGCCCCTTGGGCTAAACTCCTCACGATTTTGCTCTTCCCACCCTTGGGAACACACGTCTATGGTGGAGAGGTATCCATACCCTTATAAAGCATACTTCGTTCCCCTCTCCAGCCAACGTTGGATCTCATCATCCACACCCTTAGGACCTAACCCTTTTTACAGTTTGGGTATTGGCTTTGATATCATTTATAACAGTCCAGACCACCCGCCCACAGATATTGTCCACTTTGGGTTGCCCCTCGGGCTAAACCCCTCAAGGTTTTGTGCTTCCTATTGGGAAAATACATCTATAGTAGAGAGGTATCCATACCCTTATAAGGCATACTTCGTTCCCCTCTCCAACTGATGTGGGATCTCATCATCCACCCCCCTTAAGGCCCAGCCCTCTTTAGGGCCCAACATCCTACATTGACACATCAGGTCGGGAACCAGCTTTGATACCATTTGTAACAATCCAGACAACCCGCCCATAGATATTGTCTACTTTGGGTTGCCCTTCGGGCCAAACCCCTCACGGTTTTGCTCTTTCCACCCTTGGGAAAACACATCTATGGTGGAGAGGTATCCATACTATAAGGTATACTTCATTCCCCTCTCCAGTCGATGTGGGATCTCATCATCCACCCCTTTAGGGCCCAGCGTCCTATGCTGGCACATCAAGTCAGCAACTGGCTCTAATACCACTTGTAATAGCCCAGACCACTCGCTTACAGATATTGTCCGCTTTGGGTTACCTCTAGGGTCAAACCCCTCATGATTTTGCTCTTCCCACCTTTGGAAAAACTCGGCTTAGGGGAAGAGGTATCCATACCCTTATAAGGCATACTTCGTTCTCCTCTCCAACTAATGTAGGATCTCACACTCTCCACCCCCCTTAGTGCCTAACTCTCTTTAGGGCCCAACCTATCTGGCACAATGGTTTGGGTACTGACTCTGATACTATTTGTAACAACCCAAACTACCCGCCCACAGATATTGTCCGCTTAGAGCTCCAAGGCCCTCACTGTTTTGCTTTTCCCATCCTTGGAAAAACGCTTATATGGTGGAGACATATCCATATCCTTATAAGGCGTACTTCGTTCTCCTCTCCAACTGATGTGGGATCTCATAATGTCATTTTTTTGTCTCTTCCTAACTTTTAAATTTCCATGTTTTAAGTTTGTGTTTTCAATTGACTCTTTCAGTTTTTCAATAGGCTCCTTCTGTTTCTATAAAGCAAGAGGTTCTTTTCACTTTAAGCATCAATAGGATCCTATTAATTAATATGCTTATCTCTATTTGAGCTCTAGCAGGCTCCTATCGATCGAGATGTTTCTTTCTTTTTGAGTACGAATAAGATCCTTTCAATTAATAGAATTCTTTCACTTTTTAAATAATTAATAGGATCCTTTCTTTTTAAACATTAACAGGTTCCTTTCGATTATCAACCCATTTTATTTAAGAAGGATTTTAAATATTTAAAATACCTAACAATTTTTTTTAACCACAATTCACCCCCCTCTTGCTTGTGTTTTCTTTATCATTTGGTATCAAAGAGAGGCTTCATATTGATTGTGCTTTACAGCACGTGATAGATCATGGAAAATAATTTAAGAATCCTTAAAGGACAATCCATCTTAATGCCTCCTTACTTCAATGGAAACGACTACTCCTATTGGAAAGAGAGAAAACCATCTATCTTCAATCGGTGGATATCGAAATCTAGCAAGCTATCAAAGCTGGAGAAACACCTCCTGCTATTAACAATGTAAAAGTGTAGACTGATGCTGATAGAAGAAATGTACAATTGAATGCCAAAGCAAGACATCATCTAATCTGTGCACTATCTCTAGAAGAGTACAAAAAGATATCTTATTGTTCTATAGTAAAAGAAATGTGGGACAAGCTTCAAGTTACTTTTAAAGGAACAAATGAGGTAAAAGAACATAGAATAAGTCTTTTAGTGCATCAATACTAGACTATTTGCATGAAACAAGGAGAAAAAATAGACTAATTCTTTGGACATTTCAACAATGTCATCACTGCCTTGAAAAACTTAGGCAAGATATATCTAAATAACAAGCTGGTAATAAAAATTCTAAAATCATTACCAAAGGAATGGAGACCTAAAGTGACAGCTCAAGAAACCACAAATAATCTCAATACAATCTCACTTGACTGGTTAAGAGGAAACTTAACGATTCATGAAGCCAAACTTAGCCGAGATGAAGGATCCTCATATAGAAAAGGAATGGCATTAAAGCAATTAATGAATCAAATCTATCAAATGATGATGAAAGTGATATTGAGTTACAAATAGATGGAGGTGACGAATTCAACTTCATAGTTAGAAAATATACTCGCTTTGTTAAAAAGAAGCTCATGAAGAAAAGAGAAGGAAATAAGAAAATTGGAAACAAAAGGTTCCTATCAAAAGGCAACAGCGGCAATAGCAATACACAAAATAATTAAATCATATGCTATCACTACAAGACGCTTGGACACACAAAACCAAAATGTTCTCTTCTTCAAAAGGATAAGACAGAAAATAGAAAACCTTAAAAACATGCTATAACTGCAGCTTGATCAGATGAGGATTTTGATAACTTTGAAGAAGAAGAGTTAAAGGAATTCAGCAATGTTTGCTTTATGGATGAATCAGGAGATATGAGGTATACTATTTTTACTATGATTGTTGGGCCCGGGCCCCGAAACCCGAATCCCGAGGCGGCCCCTTGGGCTGTTCCTGCGACGGGCGGCCCAAAGCATCGGACCCGATCCCAACATTCACACAACATTCGATTCGCACATGCAATTCATACGCAAAATCATACACACAATCATTCGAAATAAACACCCCAAAATCCGGGGCTACATGCCATAACAATCCAAAGTGAAAGTCAATAAGTATTATCAATCCATACATAATCCAAATAAATCGAAATCCAAAATACATGAAATATGCTCCATGATATCATGCTCAGCGGGCCAACTAAAAATACTAACTTAATGAAATAGTCTTTAACTACTGCGGAGTTCTTCGATGCCTGGC
>JAOTIZ010000004.1:7115602-7125611 GCA_027123425.1 Erythroxylum panamense | reverse complement strand
AACATGTTACTTTGAATCTGGGTTTGTTGAATATAATTTAGGTCAAATGAGTAGCATTGTAATTTGTAAGATATAAACATATAAAAATCATTAAGTTACCATTTTATTCTTATTTGTATCAATTCTCTAATATAATGCCCTTTAGTTAAATTTATTTCAACCTAGAAAATAATATGTATAACATTAACATTGATAATTGTATGAAAATTAAAAAGATAAAAGATTATTAATCACTTACATTGATATGTAGTTCATTAGGTCTTGTTACATTATATTTTCTACCTTTGTATCTAAAAGCACCACTTTTTCTACATTTTTGAACTTGACCCTTTTACAAAACCTTGATTACACTTGTTAGTAGGATTTATTCATTGAAACTCTTGCTCGTGTTATTATCAACAATCAGAAATTTTAACTTAAATGAATGGAATGACCTAGCCTAACTCTCTTATAGATATTTAAGTAATACATAAACACTCCATATATAATTTTGTCTAATCTCTTCAGTTTCTCATTGAAGTCCTTGACATATGTAGACCATGAACTTACCCATAATTGTCTCCTCGTCTTTACCACTCTATTGTTGATGTTAATTATGGTAAATATATCTGGGAGATATTATATGATATGTATTTAGAAGCGACTTCTTAACAAATCTTATTAATCTTTGGATTCATAAGATATACATCTATCAAATAATGGAATATAATAGCGTATATATAAAAAAGTAACATAAGTAAAAAAGGTCTAAATTTATGTACCTTTTACTTGTCAAAAATTATTGTTTCTTCATCTCCATATTCCAACTCCAAGTTAACTTATAGGAAAGAAATGAACCAACTCTACGAGTTAGGAATTTGAACTTTAAGAACTGCTCATGCTAGAAGATGCATGCCCCTAACTCTACTACTTCCAACCGAATTAATTAGTTGCCCTTAAAATTTAGTCTTCAAGCATCTTTCTTTCATTGCTACAAAACAAAGGAATAACCTCTTAAACTAGAACTATAAGGTTACTTGATTCTTTGATAATTGCAATTCCACTGTTGATTCTAGATTACTATGCTTTAACTTCTGGGTATAACCTTGCGGCTTGGAATATTCGTAAGCATAGCCTAATGCTCTCTCCTTCCATAACCTCCTTTTAGTAACCTTGCATATAGTAAAATAACAAATATGTCAAACTTTTCTCTGCATTCTTCAACCATCTTCATAGTGGTAATGCTAAGCTTCTCTAGAATTCTATCCTAGAAATTTCTAACCAAAAACTTTGCTGATACCATTTTAGGCTTGTTTTTTGTGAAATATGTATACTCAGACATATATGCCTTGATTTGAAACATGTCTTTACTACCATAACCTATATACAATTTTCAATTGCACCCTTCAATGCATCCAAATCTAATATACTTAGACTCACTTTTTCTCCACTAGGATACTTATCACTATTAATGAAATTTTTATACTTACTAAAGTAAATCTCCATTAGTTGGTGACATTCTAGAATTGAATCATCAAATGTATATTATACTCTTTCAACTTTGTTATCATCTTTACCTTTAGCTTTATTATTACCTTTAGCTTTATTATCACCTTTAACTTCATTCTATATTTTTCATTCTAGGTCTATCATCATCATCTTCATTCAGGTACTTTAGGAAGATCCTTCTGCGTGTCAGTTGAGGTAAGTGATTTTGTTTTTTACTACGTTTTTGTGAACTTGGTTTAATTTGGGTTTTTTTTAGTAGTTTGAACTTTCGATCTGAACTTCCTGCGTTTTTAATTTAAATGCCCTGTACAATGTGAAACTTGTTTGTGGTTTGAACTTCGGTTTGTCATTGAATTAATATACGATGAGTTTGAATTATATTATAGTTCGAATTACCTTAATATGACATCTAAGTTATTTCATTGATGCTCTCTGAAATGATTAGCTTGTCTTTACTTTTCATGTAAAAAATTTTACACGCATCTTTTTAAAATTGTATATGTTAAAACAATTTATTAAAATAAGTATTCATATTTTTATGAATACTTATTATATTTGGCACTAGTACATATTTAATATAAGACTTTTAACATTAATTATCTTCTAACATATATGATTACAAACATATAAGTTTTATCTTAAGTTTACAAATATTTTTGATCTCAACCCATAAACCTTAACCCATAACCTGTGAGAGCTCCTGTGAGGCTTATTGGTGAAAAATACGACGAGCCTAGGAGTCACAACAAGAACTTGTTTTCTTGATTCACAAGACTTATCTCAGATGTTTTGTAATATTTGGCGAACATGAATGATACGAACTATGGAATCACTGTTTTAAATTAACAGTTTTGCAGAAATGAGTTATGTTGATAGATCTTAGATGTATAGATGATTAAGACCTGATGGCTACATTAATTCTGAATTTGTTGCTGGAGTTGAAGTTTTAATTCATTATACATGTTCTCAACCTGCATATATGGATGGTCTAAAGATCATATGTCCATGTAAAAAGTGCAATCACAAATTTTTCCTCCCTATTGATGAAGTTAATGGGCATTTTCTGAGAAAAGGGTTGTCCCAATTATTTTGAGTGGACATGACATGGGGAACCGTTGATTTGTAGCACCTCAAAGGGTAATCAAGCACAATCATCTGCCAACTTAAATGAGTTTTAAGGGGGGATTGGATTTAGAACAAATTATATTGATGGAACTGAAAATTCGTACATGCAAATGGTTTATAATGTAGCCGATAATACCTTTGACGAAAATATGGAAAATGTTGAAGAAGCACCTAACCCACATGCAAAATAGTTTTTTTGACTTACTACAGTCATGTGACACCCACAACCCCTTAGGAGGATATGCAAGTGTCACACTTACAAACAGAGCAAACAAGCCAAAAGCATTCTAAAACTTCCTTAAAACCAAATCAGGAAATCATACATTGTATTACATTGAACTAATTACAAACTTGTTTTAAATCCCAATCCAAACTGAAATATAGTTATTACAAACTTACAAACAAACTCAAATTCATATACATCCATACAAGCCAAAATCAAAATCAAAATACATCTGTACCAAAACAAATTTCAGACTCCTTTGGCCATTACAATTGACTCGTCCTAGTCATTACAACTTCTCTCAGAACCTATACGGGGCAAATCTACCATGCCAAGAATATAGCTTAGTGAGTGATAACTAAACTATGCATAAACTAACAACTCATAATACTGAATCAAGTTATAGCAGAAGCAAGCATTAAAGGATTGTCCTTTTGAACAATTCAGTCATAAAGTATTTCAGAACAGATTATACAAATAACAGAATTTCATATCAAAAGAGGGTATAAAACCTTCATATCAGAACTTAATAGATCAGAAAATAATTTGTTTATATCAAAATCAATATGTATTATAATACAAAACCAGATGACTGCTAATCCATTTACAGAAATAGGTAACGAGACTTATACAGGAGATACCATTAGTATCAACAAATAAGAGAGACTAAAGTCTCGATAATAGGAGACACCGAAGTGTCACAGGAGAGATAGAAGTCTCGACACCAAAGTGTCACAAGAGAGACCGAAGTCTTGACACTGAAGTGTCACAGGAGAGGCAGAAGTCTCGACACTGAATTGTCATAAGAGTAGCTGCAGACCCTTCTAGGCATGCCTATTTACCAACAACTGGGACATAACACTTTCAAAAACAAAAACGCTTGATATTCAATAAACATATCAATCATTGGTTTCATACCATGTATTCAAACATGTAACATTGTTACAACTTTGCAAATCATTCAATGAATTCAAATCAGTAGCAAACAAAATAGTCAAAGTAAAACTATAAAAATTTACTTACAAATACTCAAATATTACTTACAGAAGAGACCATCTAAATTACTTACAATTAATTAATTAACTGAATAAGTCCATTTAATAATATATCATGTATTATGTATGTTCAATAACAAAAATCAGGTTTCTTAACCTTATTCTTGTCACATTATTTATTCATATTAAACAATACTCAAAACTATATCATAAAGTTCTTAGGTTACAACAGAATTCTTAACTCAACTTCAGAACAAATTTTGGAATTCTTAAAAAATCAGAAATAGAATTTTATTTCTTTAGGACAATTATACCTTTATGCCTCTAGTTTAATTGAAATCAAGAATCATCTCTTTCGAGGCTCTATAGATTAAGTTATAATCAAAATACTGAAGTATGTTCAGTGAAATATTCCAGATCATACTATTCCATTAGATTCCCTCACTTTCATTGAATCAATATTTTTCAAATCAATTCAGAAGGCTATCAATTTTTATGGAGAGGTAGAACAATGTGTTAGGAATCTATTGGTTCAAGAATCAAGTCATTTGGATATTAGGTGAAGAGGTTATAGCAAATTGAATGACAGATGTTCAAAAATAATCGTTTTTTAGAAAACTTGAAAGACACGATTGTGCATCTGCACGATTGCGACCTGCTGATCATGACCCGTAACATCATCAATGAAGTCGCGATTGTGCTTCTTCTCCAGAGAAATCATGATCATGTAGAAGCACGGTCGTGCTTTCTTCTCTTCTTCGCCAAACATCTCTTCTTCTTCTCCCCTTCTTTCTTTCATTATTTTCTAGATTTACTCATTCTCACTTCAATCTTCTTCAATTAACACAAATAAAACTCAAACCAATTCTTCTAACTTCTTTTAAGCACAACATCACAAAACAAATAAAAAAATCCAAGGTTTAATCTTAAATATAAAAAATTCGTATTTTAATTCACACAATCTCAAGTTTCTGCATTTATTCCATTTCTGACACTATTCACTTCACCAATTCCTTGGATAACTTATTATGAACACCACCGAAGCTACCCTTCTTACACATCTCATGCATAAATTGCATTTTCAATCATTGAAGCATCGTCATACTTATTTGATTCATTTCTATAAACATTCAAGTACTCACGCATATATAATAAGAAACGGGGCATATATTCATTGAGTTTCCTGAATTTCCTTACCCTTCCTAAACACGCTTTCAATGATTCTTCATGCTTAAAACTCACTTTAATACAATCTTAAGACATATTCACCCTCAAATATGCAGAAATAACATATTCATATGTTAATTCTTCATTCACCGAATACTAAACCCACTCATAAAAAAATTTATGCACAGTGTTAAAACATTATCAAAGTCACTTACTCGAGTCAGCAATAGTTCCAGTGAGAAATAGAGCATATATTCGCTGAGTTTCGTGAAAACATCACTGACTTGTTTAAAAAGAATCTCTAACAGAACCTTCGGTGGAAGTAGTAACAAACCTCCAATAGTGAGATTTCGGTGGATAAACAAAAAAACCAGGAATAAGTTTTATGTGTTGAAAGCTTACGGTGAAGAATAAGCTACAGTGTTCTCCTTCTAACCAAAAACTTAACCCACGTATCCTCTTTGCATGTAATACATGTGTCGCCAATTAAAATTGCCACATGTCTTCTTTGCATGTGAGACATTTGTCACTAATCCATTAGTCAATGTTTCACACTATAATTGGTCCATATTTCAATATTTTTCCCAGTCCAAAAATACTCCAAATTTTACAAATTCCTAAAGTTCACCAAAAATTCTGAAATAATAATAATAAGATCTAAATAAATTTAAATAATAATAAACTCCAAATAAATTTAACTCATATCATGCATGTACTTTCATAAATATGTAACATTCATCTAGGGTATATTTTGGGGCCTTACAATTCTCTCCCCCTTAAATGAATTTCGTCCTTGAAATTTTTACCTGACTAATTCTCGCAGAAAGCAGTACTAAACTTGATTTGAGTATCCAAAACCTTTTTAAAAAAATTCCATAATCTCAAAATAAATTGAATATCACAATCAGAAATAATAAACAGTGGCACCCCATACAACCTCACTATCTTATTTCAATCACCAGGTATTTTTTTCTGATAGATTTCTTTTCCATTCCTCAATAGGATTCAAAATTCTGAATCCTCACTTTGGATTTGCTAAACCTTTCACGTAAAACTAATTTTAAATTCAATATAGCCAATAATACTTCATTCTATTCCAAATTCCAAATTCAATTCAACCTTTAACGCATCTGTTCAGCATCAGATACACATGAACTTTACTAGGATAGTACACATTTGTACAATCATAAACCTTCGATTCTTTTATTCATTGTCTCAGTCTCATATTCAATTCCTTCAAACTCAATAAGTGTCTCAAACTTTACTGATATGTATATTTATATATAAATCCAAAATTTTTCTTCGTACATATATTGTCTCCAAGCTTTCAAAGCAATGGCTATTTCAGCTAGTTTTAGATCATGCATCAAATAATCGACTCACGAGACTTTAATTATCTTTATGCATACAAAAATAGTTTATTATGTTGCATCAAACTACATCTTAATTTTTGAGGCAAAACATCATTGTATATTACAAAAAAATATCTAAATTCATTATTATTTGTGGTGATCGAGTTCCTTTCAAATATAGATACAGATACTGGCCCATTGGGCTCAGTTAGAAACAAAATCATGGAGCAAAGCTCTACATGCAGAATACTGAGCTTATAGCTCTTTCATACTAGCTACTTTGATCACAACGCCTTTATCTGAGCACACATTTTATGAAATGCATCAAATACAAAATATTTCATGTATAGCAGTCATTCATGATGCACAGTCAGAATCTCATAGTCTTCGGACCTAAGTACGGCAGTTAACTTTCGTTGCATATATAGATAGCATTTAGAATTCATATGCAAATAGAGCACTTCCAATATATACCCCAATATCAATCTCCTCGGACCATTAAAATTCAAAATTCATAAACAATTCACAAACAGTTTAATAATTGGAAGTGAAACAAATCAAATCAATCCTAGGAAAATCAACTAGGTTGACTCACATTAGCAAGAGTGTCCCCCAAAATTCAAGAATAATTGGATAATTTACATAAAACAAAATGCACACACTCTTAATAGCATTTCCACATCTTATGCTTGAGTCTCTATTAGAAATAGAACTCCAATATTCACTTTTAATTTGTTCCATTTTTGTTCATTCTTAGAAGTAAACCATCTGGTCTACTTAACCTAATTCGATGAAATTCTTCTTGCAAAGAAGATTTCTTGCTACTATCAACTATGTTTTTCCTATAATCCTTATCAATCATCTGTTCCCATCATTGCTTATCAGACATTCTTAGTACCTCAAAAAGACCAATTTCTATTGTTTCTTATAAGGTCATAATGTTCTATTTTCCACACTTAATGAAGTAGTAGACATGATTTCTGTCGTATATGTTTAAGTGTATATCATTAAAGTCATCCCAATCTACTCAGAGATTTATTTTAACAAATCACCAATTTCTACTTTGTTCTCTATTGATCCTGGACAACAATTCTCTTTTATTCTTTCTTTATTTCTATCTCATCTTTCTATTGTCATTTATTTCATCTTCCATATGTATATCTTCAATCAATTCAGAATTATAGATACATATTCATCATGAAATTCTGATCTCAATTCCACTAACATATTCTTATAGTGAATCATAACTCTTGTCACAGAAACCAACAAACAGTTCAATTCCAGGTTCATCTTCTTAGGATCATAATAAATTTTTTTGACCTTCTGTTTGTATACTTTAATCTCATCATTACTACATATTTCTCTCTTTTACATTTGGGGATGTATTACTACAGTACAATATTGATATCGTATTCCACAATACATCCAACAATACAAATGCATTACATCATTATTTTTCATATCTGACCAGATACTATTTCCTATTTCTAAATATCCACAACTTTCATTTTCTCATATTCGGACAGATCATTATAATTATTTGACACCTCAGCTTCCTGAGGTAAAAACACATATATGCAATCAAACTTGCACTTCCTGAACATACTGACATAGAATTCATTATGGGCATAGGTCCCTCTAACCATAATAAGAATGTAATCTCAAATTCAAGAACCCAACTTTACAATAAACAAAGTATATGCACTCTCAATATTCTATTTAGCTTCCCTTGTCTGAATCTCATACTTATCCGACTCCAATATTCATATTTGATTCGTTCAATACTCATTCATTCTTTCTTATCCACACATATATTAAATATGTACATAGTAACATCAATCGCCAAAGCAACCACTTTGTCATATGCACACTCATAATAACTAATTAACCTAATCTTGAGGGCTTCTACATTTATTACTACCATTGCCTTCATCTTACTTAAATACGTTCTCTATATGTAACCATCATGAAATTCTCATATCAAACCCAATGTTATAGTCTTATACAGAATCACAAACTCTCAACAAGATACCTCATCAATAGCCTTATGAGATCTTTCCATATGGAAAGTCTAAAACCAAAACATGAGACAAACCGCATTAGGCCAGAAACAACTCTTATATTCAAGTACAAGCAATAGTTAAGTGTTGGTTAAACCAGAATCGCCTAAACCATGCTCTAACACCAAAATAATTGTAACACCCATACACCCCCTGGGAGGATATGAAAGTGTTACACTCACAAACAGAACAATCAAACCAAAAGCATTCTAAAACTTCCTTAAAACCAAATCAGGAAATCATATATTATATTACATTGAACTAAATCCAAACTTGTTTTAAATCCCAATCCAAACTAAAATATAGTTATTACAAACTTACAAACTAACTCAAATTCATACACATCATATACAAGCCAAAATCCAACTCAAAATAAATCTTTATCAAAAACAAATTTCAGACTCCTTTGTCCATTGTGGTTGACTCATCTCAGTCTTTACAACCTTCTCTCAGAACCTACACAGGGAAAATCCATCATGCTATGCATAAATTTACAACTCGTAATACTAAATCAAGTTATAGCAGAAGCAAGCATTAAAAGATTGTCTTTCCTAATAATTCAATGATAAAGTATTTCAGAATAGATTGTACAGATAATAGAACTGAATATCAAAAGAGGTTATAAACCCTTCATATCAGAACATAACATATTAGAAAATAATTTTTTTTATATCAAAATCAACATGTATCATCATACAAAACCAGATGACTACTAATCCAATTACAGAAGTAGGTAACATGACTTATATAGGAGATACCATGATTGGTACAATAAACAAGAGAGACTACAGTCTCGATAACAAGAGACACCAAAGTGTCATAGGAGAGACAAAAGTCTTGACACTGAAGTGTCACAGGAGAGACCAAAGCCTCGACACCAAAATGTCACAGGAGAGTTAAAAGTCTCGACACCGAAGTGTCACAGGAGCAGTTGCAGACCCTTCTAGGCATGACTCCCACAACTAGGACATAACAATTTCAAAAACAAAAATTTCTAAAATTCAATACACATATTGTTGGGCCCGGGTCCTGATTCCTATCCCGAGGTGACCCCTCGGGGTTGACGAGTAAGGGACGCGTGAAGGAAGAATCGAAAACATTCAAAATATAAAGGAACAGCAGCGGGAAGAGGAGGACTTGCCGCCGCAACAAAATGCTCGCCGCGGCGAGCGCCTCGCAGAAATGGTTTGCCGCGGCGAACACCCAAAGGATGCACTGCGGCGAGCTCCCCAAAAACCGAACCCGATCCCAACATCTTTGCAATTTTATACAAACACATACCCATTCAATCTAATTAAAATTTTAACATACACATAAACAAGAGAACTTCATGTCATTTCAATTCGAATAAATTGAACAAGCATTCATAACATAGTACAATACATAACAAGCTTAAATTCAATTACATCAGGATGCTCAATGTTGATATGCTTGGAAAGCTAACCAAAAGCACTAACTTAGTACGAAAGCTTCTAACTATCTTGGAGTTTCCGATGCCTTGCAAGGATTAACGATCTTCTCATTCTACACCTGTGGAGTGGGAGGTAATAGGGTGAGCTGCGAAGCTCAGTGGCTTATACATTTATAGCCATTGGCAAC
>JAOTIZ010000004.1:7073059-7083063 GCA_027123425.1 Erythroxylum panamense | reverse complement strand
ATTTATTGAATGATTTGCAAAGTTGAATGAGTGATAAATTAATGTGATTTATTTGCTATGCTTAGCAATGTGAACTGTGTGATCTTATGATATACCATATTATGTGAACATCTGGAATGTGTTTATTATCTGAATGGGTGTCTGTAAAATATATATTATGTTTATGTGATCTAGTGAAATCATCAATGATGGTTCACTTATTGAGTTCGCAAAACTCATAAAAATTGCAACGTAATTTTTCAGGTACGAGACAGAAGACTCAGTTCTTAGACAGGAATAAAGGATCCTTTGGATTTTGTTATGGCTCAGAGGTCTATCAGCTGGCTTCAGGAATGTTGTGTCTTGTATTTTGTTGTTTTTGATAGAACCTGTATGAGGTTATGTAAATATTGTCTAAAGGAAACAGTGTAAATTTTGTGGATTAATGCAATGAATGGTTTTTAAAACTTGCTGACTTTCAAATGATGTTAGATGATGTCATGTGTAAGTTGGTTTTTCTTTTGCTCTAACATGCCACTATCATAGGTTATGTTCTTGAAAGTTTGGGTATGTACCCTATGGTACTAGGATGTTGCACTTGATGCATACAAATAAGCATCAACGATATCCTTGGAGATCAAATTCAGTATCCATGAGGTAACTATGCTATCAACTATACACCATGAATCACAAATTGATGAATTTTTGCCTGGTATTTCACATCTGCCATCTATGAAACCTAGTTTCATTTTCATCTTGAGATCTAACTTCATAGCACGACTCTATGAAAGATAATTGTTACCTGTTAGTGGAGTTATTACTAATGTCATTCCAGGATGATCAGATCTTTACAAAGTCAATGAATCAATCGTACTTTGATTAACAAAGTCCTCCATTCTTGATTCCCTTTCCACTTGTGACATAGAACCAAATCTTCTTCCTCCATATCTTGATGAAGACAGTTAGCAAAAAATTAACAAAGTTTACAAACTCACTTTTAGATCATGAACAACTTGCTATGATACCATGAACAAGTTTGAGCTCAAAAACAATTTTCTTCTCGTACAATGCCGCTATATTTTTTCAAACTTTATACAAAGAGACTTTAGTAACTAACTAAATGAATAACCATAAAAAATAACTAACAACTAGGGTCGCCCCTGCTCCTTGCTCGGTGCATCGTGCCGCCCCTGCTCCTTGCTCAATGCGTCGTGGATCAATAGATTTGACTTGCTCAGTGATCTCTAGGATAAACAACTTGAGTAAGTAGGGGATCTTGAGTATCATTCAGCTAGCTACAGAAAGTTCCCAGAAGAAGAACCAGTAGCTGACGCAGATCTAACGTCGTCTCTAGCATGGGTAGCCCAGCACTTGCGCTACCCAGTTGCTCGTGGTGGTTGCTTACTTGGTGGGTCTCTACCTGGATCTTGACACTTCATATCTAGGTCATGTCGTCCCTGCTCCTTGCTTAGTGGGTTATGGAAAAACAGATCTAGTTTGTTCGGTGGTCTTTAGGATAAACAGATCTGGTCACATTTGGGTTATGGAAAGGCATGAGATGGATGGGGATAATGGTGTAAGGAGACTTGGCGAGAGGCAGGAGGATAATGGCGTCCATGTGCCTCACCCCACCCTCTTTCAAGACGAATTCCTAACTCTCAGTATAGAAGTTCTTCGAGGCTCCCCAGAGATGCATCCTAATGCGTCCCCAACAAAGGTGGTTAAGGCTTCTACTTATATGGATTGCCAAGTCATAAACTGATGAACCAAGACTCCAACTTGATGACAGATACGGTGAGCGTGAAGCACAGTGTAGGATAGGAGCATGGAAATCTAGGCCTCAGATTCAATGCAATCAAGGTGCCCTGTGACACTTCCAGAGAGTCATGAAGGATGGAATTTTAACCCCTCCCATGGAACTCCTTAAAACAGGAGCTAATTTCTGAGCTTCTGTGTTGGTTGGGGTATTCTGGAATAAGCAAATAGCTTTTCCAGTTGTGAAGGATTGGGTAAAGGCTCGGTGGGGGAAGAAACGCTTAGAGAAAGTTATGCTTAGGGATGATAACTCATTCATATTCAAGTTCAAATCCGAAAGCAACATTCCAGAAATACTAGAACAGGGGTCATGGCATGTTAGTGGGTAGCCATTGTTCATCCAAAGATGGAGACTTGGATTTGATTTTAACAAAGGTAAAATAGAAACTATCCCTTCATAGGTCCAATTTCATAACGTTCCGTTAAAATTTTGGAGTGTGGATGGCTTGAGTTTCCTAGCGAGCTCTCTAGGTAAATCGATTATCATGGATATTCAAACAATTAACATGGAGCGTGTGTGCTATGCAAAAATTTGTATTAAAGTGAGGAGGGACATGATACTCCCTGATCTACTGCCTATAATGAAGTTAGGCGAGAATGGTGAAATGATGAAATATGAGGTTAATATTTCTTACCCTTGGAAGACAACAACTGGGAAGAAAACATGGCAACCGATAGGAAATAAGCTTAAAACAAGGAATCATTCAAAAATTATGGGGTTTGGTGAAGCAGAGGCATTCAAAGAGGAAGTAGCTAAATCCCCTTCGTTAGTAGTTCGTCATAGCCATATTAGCAAGGAGGTGGAGTTAGGGGTGGAGCACTCCTTTGATATGCTACCAAAAGTACATGACATAGCTTTGGAGTATAATGTCATTAATGGGAATATAGTTGATGTTGTAAATATTCAATAGGCAAATGACCAGAATTTTATTGTGACTGAACCGGATGAGTAGCTTGATAATGTTTCTAAAGAGGCTGAGAGGAAAAATAATGAAG
The DNA here is from genome assembly GCA_027123425.1 of Erythroxylum panamense. Classification (NCBI taxonomy): domain Eukaryota; kingdom Viridiplantae; phylum Streptophyta; class Magnoliopsida; order Malpighiales; family Erythroxylaceae; genus Erythroxylum; species Erythroxylum panamense. The sequence goes on along the minus strand of JAOTIZ010000004.1, from coordinate 7,080,273 downwards.
TTTATGCGAACATTGATAATGTTGTGGATATTCAGCATACTAATGAGGAGTTACCAGTTTCTGTTGTAGTTGATGATAAGGTTGACATAGTAGTTAAAGACAATGGAGTTGTCTCTGAAGCACCCTTAGTGAAGAATGATGTTCGCAGTGTTCTTGAAGTGGATTGCGAAGGTCTCAAAAATGAAGTGCATCACTTCACCCCACAATATCTGGAGCATTTTCAGATGGATTGGGCCAACATGTTAACTCAATTAGCAACTATTGGGCAAAATGAGATTTCTAAGGATAAGATGGAGTATGAAAAACAGCCAACAATGGTAAACTCCAGTGATTACGAAGTAGTAAGTAAGGGGAATAAGAATACCAGCTCCCAGGATGCAGAACAGAAAATAGACTCCCCTCAAGAAAGCAGTCTAGACTTAGTAGTAGAGGATAATGATTCTCTATCAGATGCAGCCAAAATCTCTAACATTCCAAGAGATTTTTGTGTGCAGTCAAAAACTGCAAAAGGGAAATCAGCCAGGAAGAGAAAGCAAAATCCCAAATACCAACAACAGGGGATTAAATGATCAGAATAAACAAGGAAATATATCTTAGCACGCAACATCCAACCCAATCTTTCCATAGAGATGAAGTATATATGATATATTTAGTTAATTATTTTTGTGGACTAACTTTGTGAAGATATACTGCGTTACTTAGGAAGCTGGCTATCATATTGTCAATATGATCATGGCAGCAAGCCAAGAAGCCTTTGGATGACCTCTATCCTCATATCCCAAATTTGAAAACACTAGCTTTTTGAGGTGTAGATATGAGGGGTCTTACATCTTTTACAATCGACTTGCCTTGGATAAGCAACGGTGTCATATTTTGCTACGTTGTTGTTCTAATTGATTTGTTTGCATTGTGTAGTATATTGTCGATTCTATTGTAAGAGATTAAGGAGAATACTACTACTCTTCTAATGTTGTTCTTCAACTTTAATCTATCAATCTGATAGTTTAATTTTTCAAAAGAAATAACTAACTCTGTACACGTAGAATCAATGTATTAGGATAAGTTTGAGATATAGAGAGCAAGAGGAGGAAAAAAATGACAACTTTTTTAAATAATAAATTATATTTTTAGAAAAAACATAACTTTAAACAAATAAGTAATTAAGTGATTCTTTTTATTGAGGAAAGTACTTCCCTGTGACTGCATAAATTTCTAATCACACAGTTGTCGTAAGCTTACTGATCATGCAACATTTATGTGTCCACTTAATATTTATTGTAAAGAGGCATGGTAACTGGGCTCAATCCGGTCTAGTCCATAGCCCGGGTTAACCATACCATCGTTCAGGAATAGGTTTGTCTAGACTCGACTAGACGTGATAGCCGACCGAGAGCAACAAATAGACATCGTTCTATCAAAAAAACTTGATTTTTTTTAAAAAGTAATAAATCAAGTCAGGCGAGGCCACTTGGACCCGTCAAGCTAGAGCCTGATCCACAGACTAATCAGCCCGAAACACAAGTTGGGCCTAAGCCTAACATTTCATGAGTTGTTATCTGGCCATCCCTAATTGTACGAACCTAGAGAATCCAGTTCGATAAAAACTTAACTGTTACGATACTAGAAAAGGCATTAATTTAATCTTATCAACTTAAAATTTTATTATTATTAAACAATTTTAAATTTATAAATCATATTTAGATACGTGTATATATATATATATATGAGCTTTTTAACGGAATTCTCGGAATGTCGTTCTTGGAAGTATATATATATATTTCCAACAACAACGTCACTGAGAATTTCGTATATACTTACAACAACCACAACATCACGAGAATTCCGTTTAAAAGCTCTACGAGAACTGATCTATCAAATATAAAATATGTTATCAAGTTTTTTACAAAATTTACAATATTAAATAGGAAGTATTTTTCGTACAAAAATCAAATCATTAACGAAACAGGGGTCTCAGAAAGTTCACTGGAGTCCAGATCTCCTGTCCAATATTACTCTGTCTTATTCTGTCCAATGAATCTCAGTCATTTATTTATGTAGGTTCCGCGTGAGTCCCGCGTGAGTCCTGCGAAATAAATGGCTAAGATTCTATGGGATAGAATAAGACATGATAATATTGGACTGATGATCCCATCTTAGTTCACTTTAGGTTTCTTCCTCGTGTACGGGGGTTAAGTTCCGTTATTTATCTTTCCCAACTAAGATGATAAAAAGTACCTTGAAAGCGAGATGTCCGCCTCCAATGCGATGATTCTTCTCTTGGGAGTAAAAGCTGATGATTCTTCTATTTTTGGAGTCGGTAACAAAGATTGGATTATCATTAAATTAATTCACGTGCAATGCGACTGAGTAAATATTGGAAGCTTAATAAGAAAGTATTGGAAGGTTTGTATAAGTGAGCGTGAGATACAAGGTTGAACAAGACCACATCAAGAAAGAAGCCATGCAACCATGGCATTTTTCTTCTTATTATTCATCTCTTCTACCTTGTCACTGTCTCCTTCACCATCATTCGCCCATAACCGACATAGCTGATTGTTCTCAGTCGCATCCAATAATTCAGCCCTTATTACCATTTCCTCCCAAGTCCAATCAGCCACATAAGCCATAAATGAAGATTTAGAAGCAGCAGAGGATTGACACTCGCAACTCTCTGATCCATTTGTGCTTGAAACACCCCCAAATTCATGGTCCTCACTAGGTAAAGACACTTTTGGACTCCATAACTCATTCATTCCACCTTCTGCCTCGAAACATGAGGGCATAGAAGCAGTAGAGGATTGAATCTCGACGCACTCTGATACATTTGAGCTAATAAAACATCCAAATCCTTGATCCTCGCTCGCTAAAAGCGTATTCGGACTCCATAACTCATTGACTCCACCTTCGATATGAACTACGGAATCATCCATACATGAAGTTATAGAAGCACTAGAATACTGAAACTCGTAGCTCTCTGATCCATTTGAGCTTGAAATTCCTCCAAACTCTTGGTCATCGCTCGCTATATGCATTTTAGGACTTGTTACCTCATTGACTCCGCCTTCAGTATCAACCACGTAATCTTCAAAACATGATGAAATAGAAGAAGTAGAGAATTGAAATTCGCAGTCATGGGATCCATTTGAGCTTGAAATCCCTCCAAATTCTTGTTCTCCACTCGTTAAATGCACTTTAGGACTCCATACGTCTTCGACACCATCTTCTGTATCAGTCACAGCTTCATTTTGCCTTTCCTCGCTAAAATCCAAAAACCCATTTGGGTCCAGCAACTCGTAGTCTATTATATCATTGAACGACAATAATTCACCATCAATTTCAGTCTCTTTCGTCTCTCCGGTAGAGAACGACATAAAATTCCCATTCGTGTCGTTTCTTCTTTGCTCACCGGTACACGGAACTAAATCTTTGTCTCTTTCCTCACGTGAATTCGACATGCCTCCAGTTTCTTGACAAGGGGTTTGGGCAAGAAGATCCGTTTGTTCCTCATCTTGTGCACGAGTGTCCAAAAGAATGGGATCCTCAATAGGTTCCGGCAATTGTGCTGTCTCTTTCTCTAGTTCCGGTGTCCTCGGCAACGTCACCTGTTCTGGTACTTTCACAAGGTTTGTAGAGGGGTTGGGCCTCCCAACACCATTATTAAAGTAGGTTTTGTTTTTTTTCATTGCCCTTCTACTCGTTCTGCCACCTTTTCGCTTGCTCAGTTTAACAACTTTGGATAGGTCCACCGTCGATGGTACAGACACACTAGCAATCCTCCTAAAGCTGTGTAGTTTCCTACTCAAATGAGAATTCCAGTAGTTTTTTATTTCATTGTCTGTTCGTCCTGGTAATTGGCTGGCTATCAAAGACCACCTGTACCAATGAAATAACAGTCCATGCAATTAAAACGTTACAAGGGTGATTTGTGACGAGAGATCATTTGAAAAATAAAGTTCAAGGAGCAATAATGCAAGTGTTAAAAAAGAAAAACTACATCACGACTCATTGCAGCAGCTATTGGTGAAAAAGAGACAAAGCAAAAAGTGGATAACACGAACCGCAATTAAATTAATTATAATTAAGAAAAAACCTCAGTGATTCTCGTTTTCTATACTATACCCATTTTCAGATGTCACATCAAATCCATTCTAGAAACCTTTAACAGCTAGCATCTATCCCACCAGACTGCTGCTCCTTGCTTGGAAGTTGGAACATAAAAAACGAAAAAAGAGTATTGTTCAAATTAGATTAGACTCTTTATCAAGCATTAGTAGCGCACTAGAAATTGTCAATTTAAAAGGGTTCCGTATTTATTTTCCACTTTAATGTCATCTCCTGACAAAAGACCTTAAGACACAGGTTCTTCTTACGTAACAACTTCACTGACTTATATACATTAAAGTTGGGATTCTTAAATTTCTTATTAAAAAAATCACCTTTTCTCTTATTCTCATCCCGATTTATTAAAAAAATCTAATAAATCATATCATTACATAAATGTGTTTAAAAAGAGGCATTACTGTACATAAGGTGTACTTGCAACATCAGTTAGTACGAGTTCTCGCTAAAATTATAAGTCCAATGTTGTTAATAACTTGGCTAAATTTCTATGTTTAAGAGTCTGGTGCATCAGGACCAAGTTCGGTAGGGAGGACGATAACCATAAAAGTTAGGATAGGCTTTATGAGTCCAGATCTTCTGTTTAATATTATAGTTTCTTATTGTGTCCAATAAATCTTAGTTATTTATTAATATAAGTCCCATGTAAATTCTGCATGGACCTCGCGTAGGTCTCGCAAAATAAATAACTAAAAATTTATAAGATAAAATAAAACATGATAATATTAAACAGAAAATTTTGTCTCAAGTTTTATGGAAGCGTAATATAAACTAATATTACCTAAAACTTAAAATTTCAACGAAGTCCACAATTATCAATCCAACGGGGGCATGTTCCACACGTGACTCTCCCATCCCATGCAATAGAGTCACGGGGATATACAATCAGAGTTACTTTAAAGTTCTCTAGAAATAGAATCCACCCTACAAACATCATGATTGCTTTGGTTCGAGCGTTCAACGTCAAGACCAGTAGTAGTTTTGTAGGGGGTATTGACAGATCACCATTCAACTCATATCATCCGCACATATTTACAGTGTAGGAACGGTCAATTCAACCCACCCATCAACACGATTGTATTAGAGAACATAATAGGAATACCAAAAGTGGAATGACAACAGTAAACGGCTGATTTCGTGTAGTACAATACCATTCCCTAAAAGGAAGAAAATGACAATCCTCCTGTGCACGTACCATCAAAAAATGTCGAACCAATGCACTAGTAAAGGATAATGGAAGGAAAGTTTGCTATTATAAGGTTCAAATTATGAAAGTCTTTATATTTTTTTTAAGTAAACACCGATTAATAATTTACAGAAATTTCCTGTCAATGCAATATGATTTATATTTACTCCTCAAAATGGATAAGTTAGTGGCTCAAACTTACACAAGAGAGAAAGAAAGAGCAAAAGATACTGACAAACAGTGTTCATCATGACTCTGCCTCTAGCTTATCTAACATGCTGCACTGACCTGTTACCCAAAGAGGAGCGCAACTTAACGATGATCTCTTCCTCGTCCGTTGATATATTTCCCCTCTTCACATCTTTTCTCAGATAGTTAATCCATCTCAATCTGCAACTCTTTCCACATCTCAGTAACCCTTTCAAGAATGCCCAAGGAATACAACATGAGCAAATATTACAACAAATATAAACCATGAGAACCCAGTTAAGGATAACTGATGACGACATTGTCTAACCTGCATTCTTAGGCATTGCCCTCCATGAGCCTTCACCATTAGCTTCGATATATTTTCTCAAGGCCTCGTCTTCTTCTGCTGTCCATCTCCCTTTCTTCAACCCCACTTTCTGACAACATGGTGCTCTCCCCATTCCCTCGCTAACACCGCCACCCCAGGCTCAGGGAGGGACAATAGAGAGAGAGTATAACCAAAAGGTACAGGCAAAGTGGAGTGAATGTCGAAAAATTTCAAAACGTTAAAGACTAATGAGAAAAGGGTAGCTTCTGATGTAATTTATAAACTGAGGCAGCAGGGGTAGTGGGGGTAATGGTACGGTGGGACGTTGATTAGGCACAAGAGCAGCGACAGAACAAGAAGAGAGTCGTGGCATCTTCACCGTTAATAGTTGATACGTTCTACCAACCCAACCTTTGTCCTGCTGTGCTTCTCTTTTCTTGATGGCGTTTGCCTTTGCGATATAATAATTATATAACAGCTCTTACCTTTGCTAGGTGTCAACCCCAGTCCTCCTGTCCTGCAAACCTGGGTAAGCAAGACTTATTGTTCTTGTATGTATGTATGTATGTAAAGATTCTTTTAGTTGAGGTTTACTCTATACTTGAATACTGTTATGCCTGATGCCTGAATATTTTTCATAAAAAATAAATATATTGATTTCACATTTATAATTATATTTCTTATTGAAATACATAAATTCGTAGAAAAGAATTAAAAGTTATCTGCTACCAGAGAGTGCTAAAGCTAATGTATACTTGTGCATTCTTGATATGAGCAACCCTAAATATAATGACCTGAATATCCTCTCCTCAACTTTTTCATTTTGAAAGACTTAATTTCCCTACCCAATTTTGTCGCCCACGACATTATTATGATACGACTTCGAAAGTAAAATTTAAAACTTTTTTTAATCGAAAACGAAAGTAAATAGCAGGGGTCCTACAAAACAGGAAAAGTTATCTTTTTGTCGCGGCAAAGGTGTAGTAAAACTACCATAGAATAAAATATCAATTCTGATCGCGTTCTCATTGGCAGTCCTTGCCACGTGATGCACGCTGAATCAAAAAGAATCTTCCTGGAGGAACATATAAATATTTCAACATTAATTAAATTCCATGTACAATCTTTCGTTTTCAACCTTTTACAACAACGGATGAAATTAAACCCGAATATTCAAAACTATCTATAAATACATTAATCTTCAAAATACTTCAAATATTTTATTGTAACATTAATCTTCAAAATGAACTTTCGGAACCAAGTCTGAAAACATTACTTAGGGGGCGCTTGGTTCATAGAGGGTAATGGGAATGGGAATGAGAATGGGAATAGGAATGAATATAGTGAGGAATGAGAATGGATATAATCATTATAATTATGGTGGTTGGTTAA
>JAOTIZ010000004.1:7061369-7072959 GCA_027123425.1 Erythroxylum panamense | reverse complement strand
ACATCCCTATCAAGCATCCATCTTCATTCTATTCCCATTCCTTATTTCTCATACCTATGAAACAAGCACCCCCTTAGTAAAATATCCAATACTTCATTTCGGCCCGTGCTCCTTATGCGTGCTAAACGTTTCACACTTCTGAACCTTGTGACTCAGCTGGCTAGCGTCACTATTCTCACTCATCTGGCTGTGCACGGGTTCCCACTGGCCACTGATCCCGTTGTTCATCTTCTCGATGCCGTCACTTCAGGAATCAACGCGGCCCCACTTTCTTCCGTCCTTAACTTGCATAATACGAGCGCATAATACCAATTATGACACTTGTCATAATTAGTTATAATATCATAGTCCCACTACAAGCATTGTTACGAAGAATGCCGAAAAGGATTCAATGTAGTACTAAACGATATCTTAGTTACGTATTTTAGATCGAATCTAAAAGGATAAGAAACGAAAAAATGTGAAAAATACTTAATTTCGGTTTCATAAATTTAAACGAACTTTTTGAAGTCGAAGCGAACGTAAATCTATCGCCATCTTTACAGGAACTACTCTATGGGATGTGAGTTAGGTCTTTATATGGTTTTTTCAAAATATAAACTCTCTTAATAGGTCAGAGAATCCTTATACTTATGATTGATATGAGTAACTGCAGGAGACCTTAATTCTTATATATAACTTTCATATCGAGCTTTCGCTTTACAGGCCTAGTATGGGTCTGTTTTATATTGATCGGGATCTATTTTTCACACGGACTTCTACTCATTGATTTAGATCAGTTATTGGGTCACTTTATTATCTTTATCTGGATCAAATTACATAACTTAACCAATAAGTTATTGAAAAATCAAAAAATGAAATTAAATGTTGTCCAACTTTATGCGAAAGGACAAAATTGTCCAATATTCTCCCCCTTGAACAAGCATTAATTGCAATTTTGACTCAAGTTTAAAAAATACTTTAAAAACTCAGTTAAGCCATGTTACTGTGTTATTCGACTAAGTTAAAAAACAAAACATTTGATCCAAAGATAACAAAAGTCTATCATTCTATCCTGTAAGACTTTCGATACCGAAAAATATTAAATGCATGTGTTATGTGCAGCACAGATTCAATATAACCATGTATACCTAATATCTCACTAACATGAATGGGAAAATAGAGTGTGGCAAACTAGGATGATACCTTTATGATCTAAATTATATCATATTTATTTGCAGGTTTCGATTTCTCCAACTTCATACTAAACTGCATTAGAGAAATCGTATTTTCTCTCACCGAATGCTAAACATCATTTCCACTTATCAAATGCTAAATTGCATTAGAGAAAACCTTTATGATCTCCAATTGAATGCTAAACTGCATTAGAGAACCTTTATGAGATTGAAAACTTATATCCCCCTTATGTCATGTTAAATTTATGGATATCCGTACTAAACTGTATGTGTCAAAATGACATAGGTTCAAGGTCAATTTGTATATATGCCCAATAACCTTTAAATGCTTAAGATCGACACAAATCTTAAGACTTTCATACGTATTATGACAATATATGATAACACATATTATTGAGGATAAACGATTATTGATGAACCATCATACTGTCATAATAGATCAAAATGTACAAATGTATATGAACCAAACATAACGATCCCCTAACTAACAGTATCTAAAGACATCAAAACACACTTACTATATACTTGTATTTCAAACACCAGTGGGTGGAGTCCTTTAGTTAAAGAATCGACTTACAGTTCCTCTATCCTTAAATGTTCCAAACCTTAATGTCACATTTTCATATCAACTCCTTTATGGACAAATAATTGACCTTTAAATACTAAGACCCTGTGATATTCTTTGTTGTTATTAAACAACATAGCAACAAGATTATCACATTACAACCGAATGAGCCTAGTCACTGAATCAACCACAAACAACTAAAAAATCAAGTTTTTGAGTCAAACCCTCTGTGAAGCAACCCCATAACATTCACTCTGTATGCATAGTAGAGGAAGTTACCCGTGTCTCCTTGACACACTTCCACAACATTGTACCATCTGCAAACTTAAAACTGTAACCTTAAGTGGACTTTCACTCATCCGAACACACGGCTAAAATCTGAATTTGAATTCCCTACGAGGCTTAACCTATTGACTTTTTTATATGTCAACATATAATCCTTAATTCCCTTTAGTATCTCAACACTTGCTTGACTGTATTTCAATGGTTTACAACTAGGCTAACCAGATATTGACCAAACTGTCAAATGGTGAATGCAATGTCCTGCCTAGTAAATAGTTAAGCATATAGCAAGCTATCAACCATACTAGAATATAAAACATTCCTCATAACCTCTCTTTACTTTATTCTTTGGATATTGTGCCAAAGATTATCTTTCACTGTGAGAAATAGATGCTATAATAGGTTTACAGTTAATCATATTAAACCTTTGTACCACAGACTCAATGTATGCACTCTATGAGAGGTCTAATGAGTGTTGAGATCTTTCCCGGTGAATCTGAATACTTAGGACATAAGATGCTACACCAAGGTCCTTCATGTAAAATTTCTTGACCAAAAGTTGCTTAACGTCATACAACATGGTCAAGTAATTTGACATGAGAAATATATCATCCACATGCAGTAATAGGAAGATAACTTTGCTCCCTCTGTCCTCATAGTACAAGCATCTTTTTAACTTTATTTTCTATGAATTCGAAAGAGATAAAACCTTATCAAATGTAAGGTATCACTTTTAGGAGGTTTTATATAAACTATATATTGATCTGCTTAATGTGCAAACCATGTCAGTTCTATCTGGATCCTGAAATCCTTCAGGTTGTACCATATAGACCACTTTGTAAAGGACTTTATTCAGGAAAGCGATTTTGACAATCATATGATGTAACTCTATATCATCATGAGCTACAATTGTCTTAATCACTCAAAATGTATCCTACAAGGATACGAGAGAAAAAGTAATATTAAATTTAACCTTTCTTCTTGAGTGAATCATCAGGAAATTGAGCAAGCCCATAAACTGCTGAACTTTATCTCAAAATCCTTTAGGTCTAAAAACTTCATTTACAACTGACAGGTTTGCAATTCCAGTAAATCAATTAGCTCCCAGACCTTATTATACTTCATGGCTTGCATCTCATTAATTATTGCATCCTACCACAAATCTGCATTAGGTTTAGAAACAACTTCTATAAAAGTAAATGGATCTGTAACATGTCTAATAGCATGGTCATGTTCACCTGATAGACTATCAAATTAGATGAGATAGCAGGTCATCTCACTCTGAAGGATTTACTTAACTGCATTAGATCTTGTACCTCCAGGAACCACTGTGTGTACAGGTATTTGTTCCTGTTCCTGTACAGTCACAATACAAAGACTTAAATCCACCGAATCTAACTATATAAATGCAGGTACATAATAATGGTAGTATCCACCCTGCTATCATTCGAATGGTCAAAGGGCCCAACATCATCATAGACATCATATTCCAGAAACTTAGTTGTTTGTAATTCCACTATTCCAGTCCCTCATTCTTTACAGTAAAAGTTGTAGCCTTAAAATGGTTGAGATATCTTACTAAATAGCAATAAGCATAACAAGTATGAATTTATTTTTATAAGGATTATACTGCCTTAGGGCAGTTGCATGCACGAATGTGTGCCAAGCTAGGTTTCCACACTTTTAAATAATTAGGTAGATTATTCATATCCTACATTGACTTCTTCAAGTCCTTTAGGGTGCGGTTATGCGTTTTGGTAACACACCATTTTGCTCAGAACTACCCGACATAGTGAATTAAGCCACTATTCTAACTGATTTCATATATTTAAAAAATGAACCTTTTCAAGTTTTGAAACACCATGTTTGCTATGATATTCTCCTCCATATTCAAATCTTACTATCTTGATAAATTTTTCCAATTGATTCTTAACCTTCAGTCTTTAAGCAATAACACATAATTGTAATAGGAATAATCATAAATGTCATAATACATTTAGAATTGCACAATGCAACTATATAAGGTCTATCGATATCTTTATGTATCAGACTCAATAAGTCAGAAGCACAAGTTGACCTCTTTATCCTTATTAGCCAACTTATCCCTTGTAACAGTCAGCACATGTTTCCAGATCATCATAATCTAGAATTGAGATAATGCTTTCCTTAATCAGTCTTTCAACCTTAGCTCAAGAAACATGGCCTAAACTTTTATACTGCACCATGTATGACTTTTCGTTCATCAAGGTTGTTCATTTCATAAATTGTTTAGTAAGATACGAAGAAGCATATATCTAATTCAGGGTAACACATATTTTATACAAACTATATGACAAGAAAGTTGTACTGTTATATTTTGAATTAAACAACAACTGTTCAACAGAAGCATTAAATACAAAACGTCAACCTTCTATGTCCCAAATTGATACAAAGATCACATATAAAATGTGTCGTGTAAAAACCAAAATGAACCTTGCAGTAAGGTTCAATACATACATCCCCTATAGATATTACTTCCACTTCTTCATTGCTATGAACTATTATTTCCTCCTTCCCTTTATTTAGCTTTATCCTGGATATGAACCCTTGCATTGTGGAGGCACCTTGATCAGATGCTCCACTATATAGCCACCAAGTACTTAATGCGACTATCGTAAATTAGATTCATACATTGATAAGCCAAGGAGTTACCTGATGGTCTCAGTCTTTCATTTTAAACCTTATACTATTGGTTTCTTTATGTCATGTGGACCTTGACCAATACTAGATTGATCAACATAAGTATGTGAAGAAGATTTAGTCTTTCTACCTTTGATCTTAGCAGGTTTCATCTTTTCTTTCCCTTTAGGTGCTTCGAGGGTTGTAGGAGTAGCAAACTTGAGTTTCTCTTCCTTAACAATGTAATGGGCAATTAAAGCATTGAAGTCTCATTCCTCAGCCTGCTAATAATGTCATCACCAGATTACTAAACTCTAGAGGGAGTGTATTCAGAGTCTGGTGAACTATGAAGACATCAGGAAGAGGAATGTTCAGCATCTTTAGTCTACTATGAAGGTGGATCATTCCCGATATATCCTTCATCAGTCCCCTTTCTCCCATATACCTCATGAAGAATAATTCTTTCATCAAGGCATTTGTCTCAATACTAGGTGGGACTGTGTACCTCTGGGAGACATTACCCAGAAACTCCTTCGTTATGTCTGTGTCCCGAAGTCCACTAAATAGATGGTCAGTTATGGATTTATTAATGGTCATGTGATATAATCTGTTAGACTGATCCCAGGCTTCAAAGGTTGCTTTATAAACTCTCGAGCTCATGGATGTAGGTAAAGATGGCCTATCTGTCCGTATGACCATTTCAACCTCAGTTATCTCCATAGCATTCAATACATCCTTTGTCCACTTCTTTATATTGAAACCGTTCAAGGTTTCAATGGTGATACTGATTTTATTGACCAAAAAGGTGACTATAAACTGATAATGTTTAAATCAGCATACATGTAGGATAACAACGATACTAAAAGCCATTAAATAGTATCTTTACTGAAAATCTAGTCACACATATTATAAAACACCTGTGGGTTGCATACATAATATATGCAACTAGACCTCTACACAAAAGTAATTGAAGTACAAACCATCAACTCTTATGATACTACCACCTGTGGGCGAATAGATCATTGAAGCAACAACTTTCCTCTATTCGATGCCCTTATGCACATCTCAAAATTTCATATAAGGCCAACACCTGTGGGTAGAATAACCAAACATGAGACCAGAGATATTCCCTAACATGTAAGCAGAATAATTCAAAATACTGACTCGAAAGACCACTGTGGTGACTACATCCTCATCAGCACTCAAAAAGTCCACAAACACAAGAGATACATCTTTACATTATCCTCATTTTCTTTATGGGCATATGGTATGTGACAATATAACATCAATAAATGTAAAAACTCAAATGCACAGTCTCATTGTCACATACTCATACTGAAGGCATTCTCTAAAAACTTCATTTGAGAATTTTGTAAAAGAAAAATCTCAGTTGAGTGACTATCATACATCACTGGACGCTGAACTGATTACCCAAGACATGAGAACCTCATGTATCTCCATTATGGCAAGTTCATTGTATAAAAATTCACTCAAAAATAGCTTTAGAATGTCTTAATTCCTTTTTCAAGTGATTATCATGCAATCCCGAACATTGAACATGAGACCTAAGGCATGAAAACTTAAAGTATCTCCCTCATGTGATGTTCGAATCATCAAAATTCACTCAAAATCAGATTCAGAATGCCTTAATTCCTTTTTCTGAAGTTAAACTTTAATTTAATACTAATGTAATAAATCTAGAAAATGGAAAAACTCACTTTATGAATTTTTCGGACTCGAAAACTAACCTAAAACACCTCAGTGCACCTTTACGAAAAATCTGAATTTGTTTTAAAATTACTGTAGAAATTCTGTACAAATGATGTTAGCATAATGTCAGCATTACGTCAGTGCACTGTAGAGTTGACATCATCAGTTGACATCAACTGCGAAGCCCAATGACGTGCTTTAACAGTGTGCGGTGCATGCAGATGTGGACTCATGAGCAATTATCGGCTAGCACTTGCAACACACGCATGACACTGTTCACCTACATGTCGACTACGTGTTTAGGGCGTGAGCTGTCGGGCTCGTGTGCCCAATGGTCTCCCTCGGGCCATCAAAAAATGGCAATTTTTTGTGAGCTTTGGGCTGATTTTTCGAGCTCCTGAGCTCGTTTTCATCCCATTTCTCAAGGTTAAACACATGTGAACCACTTTCATGTGATAAAAAGCAAGAAAAACTGAGAAACAGAAGTTAAATCTCTGAAAACCTTATAAAGAGAAAAATTGAAAAATCTTTGTTTTTAACCACCTAATTATGTCACCGCTTTGATACCACATGTAATACGTAACGATAGCTTAGTTACGTATCCCAGATTGAACTTGAAAGGAAAAAAACAAAGAAATGCAGAAAATACTTAATTTCGGTTCCATAACCTCAAACGAGATTTCTGAACAGAAACAAGGGCAAATCCACCGCTGTCTTTACGGAAACTACTCTTTGGGACGCAAGTAAGATCTTTCTACAGTTTTCTCAAAACGTAAACTCTCTTAATGGGTGAGAGAATCCTTATGTTTACGATTAATATAAGTAACTACAGGAGACCTTAACATTTATATATAGCTTCTATATTGAGCTTCTCCATCATAGGCTCGATATGAGTTCGGTCCATATTGATCAGGATCTATTTTTTACCTAGACTTCTACCCATTGATTTAAATCATTTATTGGACCATTTTATTATCTTTATCTGGATCAAATTACATAACTTAACCGATAAGTTATTAAAAACCAAAAAATGCAATTAAATGTTGTCCAACTTTATAAGAAATGACAAAATTGTCCAACACTCAAGAGTGTAGACTCAGACTAACGAATTTGGATATTAAAAGAATTTTTCAAGTCATGGTCAGTTATTGCCATGCCTAATTGTTCAGTTGTATAGGCCATTTCTACTTAACCATTTGATTTTCCACACAATATAAAACCAAATTAATGTTGCATTACTGTTTTTTCTTACTCTCTTATATTCCAGTATACATTTCAACTCCTCACTTCTATTTTCCCACTTTAGACCTTTCTCAACACCAACACCTAGAACATGGGTGCAACGTTTATGGGTGGTATAAGTGTGTGGGTTGAGGAAATAAAAGGTACATCAATAATGGGTATGGCATAGGGTTGAGATGGCGTTGAGGTATGGTGTGTGGGTGGCATAGATGATGTTTTCCTTGTAGTAAAATATTTTGAGAAGTTGGAATTGGTTAAGTTAGTTGCTTTAGACAAAGACTGAGATAATAGTGGAGAAGTAGAAGTATGAGTGACTCATTAAGGCAAAAAAATAGTGGCTAGTAAGGAATCCTGAACACCGAAACTCGTCATAAAAGATTTGGAAAAAGGAAGCTCTTGTTCATTAAAAACAACATGACGTGAGATAACAAACCTTTTAGATTGAAGATGAAGACAATTGAAACCTTATGAATTTTGCTATATCCTATAAAAACACACCGTTTGGAATGAGGTGTTAATTTATATGGAGCGTAAGGTCGTAACCAAAGATAACACAAGTATCCAAAAAATGCAAATTATTGTAATCAAGAATGTGTTGAAAAAGAATTTATACAAATTAGAATGAGAAATAATACATGTAGGCAACCGATTGATTAACTGCAGTATCAAAAGCGTAATTCCAATAATTTGTAGGAACAGATGAATGTTGAAGTAAAGCAAAACCAGTCTCTATAATATATTGGTGTTTTCTTTCCACACATCCATTTTGTTATGGAGATTTAGGATAGGAACTGCGTTGAGTTATTCAAATTTCTAGCAAATATGATTGCAAGGATTCACATTTCCCTTCTCAGTCAGCTTGAAAGCTTTTTATTTATGGATCAAAAAATATTCAACAATATGATAAAACCTGATTAAAACACTAAGAACTTCAGATTTATACTTAAATTGATAACATATTATCTACTCAGTTGAAATTATCTTAGATACACTTATCCTCTTATCTTCGTTTTCAGTTGTAGTTCAATTTGCTATACTTATCTTGTGTACCATATCACTTTAGATAATATCTTATTGTTTTTGTTTGGATTTAATCAATTATAAATTGATTCACCTTATCTACATTTGTGCATAAATACATGTACATTGTAAAGGAACTACTCCCTTAGAAATTAATACACTTCATTTAACTTTCAATTTTTCTGCTTGTTATTTCATTCTCCTTATGGTATCAGAGCTAACTTAAACCAAACCCTTTTTTTATTTCCCTCTTCCATAAGACATAAACACAAAACCAATCTTCATTTAACTCTACTACAATACACAACCACAAACAATCAAAATGTAGGTTATTTGTATATCCCTTCCAATTACCAACATCATAAATTTCATCTCTAGTAGTTTTGGCAACCATAACTATCCCATATAGAGCAACCAAGTTAAAGCAATCCTACTTACCTATGATTTACTCTGATACATTGATAGAATGATCACACCATCATCCAAACACCACGCACCATCTGATGCCACCTCGTCCCTTTCAGCCGAATACCTGCATTGGCAAAAGTAGGATTAGTTGGTATATAGCTATTTCACTACCACACTTACCTCCATAGTTACACCCCTTACTCTTGGGTGTGATACTGCTCAAAATCTTTGGCTACAATTGGAAACCCATTTTCTTTAACAAACCACGACTCAAAAACTACTCCTTCATCATCAACTTCATAACACCAAATAAGGAGATTCTACCATTATTGATTACTTAAAGACCATCACGATAATAGTTGAAGAGTTGGCAGCAAGAGGTGAACCAGTCTCGTCCGATAATCTAGTCCTCTTCACCATCATTGGCCTCCCCTCTGAGTATGAATCCTTCATCATCACCATAGAGACCGGTGACCCACCTCCTTCTTTCCTTGAGCTACACACCAAGTTATTGTTCTATGAACAACATCTACTAACTCTCCATCTCACTCCACCAAATGTGAGCTTTACTGCTCAACATGGACATCAGCATCTCTCTCGTAGCAGAGACAATAGAACCATCTCCAATCCACACAATTTGCATTTAGAGTAAGAAGAACATAATCGGTCTCTTTTTAATTCAGCTTAGGTTGGGTCAAACCACAACCCATCAAACTTTGGACCAACATAATTCTTTTAACCCACCAGCATCCATCAGCCTATCCCATACAACCCAAATCCTTTACATCACTCACCTACATATTCCAATTCCACCTTTCGGCCCAATCCAAATTCTCGACCTCCAAAATGTCAAACTTGCAAAAAGATTGGTCATATAACCGCAACTTGTCATTTTCACTAGATGCACTCCTGAAATAAAATTTCAACTCTTTCCTCTAGCCCCTCACAAATTCAGCCCTCCTTATCTACCTTACAAATTATTCCAAATTCTTCCACCTCTTCACCTAGTGAAATTATCGAATGGCTTCTAGATACCAGTGCTTCTTCATACTTGACACCCAACAAAAATACTGTCGACTCCATTCAACCATATCACATTATTGATCAAGTTGTTGTCAGTAACAGTCCTACTCTTCCCATTACTTCCAATGTTTACCTGTCTTTCCATACCAATCTTCAACCATTACACTTAAAAAATATTCTTGTTGTACCTAACCTTACTATAAACTTACTTTCTATTGATCAATTTGTTAAAGAAAACTCATGTTTAATGGGATTTAATTTCTTTGGTTATGTTGTGAAGGATCCTTTTACCAAGATTCCACTTCTTACAAGAAACATCCGCAATAATCTCTATCCTCTTAAGGTTCCTATCCATTTCACAAATCCTATGGTTTTTGCTACTTAACGTGTCCCTTCGCATCTCTAGCATCAACATCTTGATCGTCCATGTACTCAAATTTTTTAAAAACTATTTACATCTAATCTAGTGTCTTGTATACATTGTAATTCTTGACTTTAAAGAAAAAGTCTTCATCTTTCCGTTCCTACATCCACTGGAATATGTACTGCACTTCTTCAATTAATTCATTGCAACATTTGGGGACCATCATCCTTGTTATCTCTCTCTAGTTCACGATATTTTATAATTTTTATTACGATTTTATTCGTTACAGTTGGATCTTTCCACTAGATCATAAATCTCAAACATTATAAAACTTTTAAAATTTCAAAATAACTCCTGAGAACTTATTTTCTACAAAAATCAAAATGTTTCAATGTGATGGAGCTTTTGAACTCGTCAAAGGATCATTTGCTACTTTTCTCACCACGCACGCCATTACCTTTCGTATCTCTTATCTTCATACCCAATAATAAAATGGAGTTGTTGAGCATAAAATTTGTCACATAACTGAAATAGGAATCGCTCTTCTTATTCGCACCTCTCTCCTAAAATGATTCTAGTATGATGCTTTCTCCACTGCTATTTATCTCATCAACCTTTTGCCATTATCTACCTTACATTTCAAATCTCATCATGAACTGTTGTTCAATTTGTCTCCTACTCTTAATCATCTTCGAGTTTTTAGTTGTACACGCTATCATTTCCTTGCTCATACCTTATTTTATAAGCTCACACCAAAATCTATTCCATATGTATTCCTTAGCTGTTCCTCCACCAATAAAATTTATGTTTCCCGACATGTTAGATTTCTTGAACATTAGTTTACTAACTTTCCACCATCCTCCTCTTCCCCCTCTCCCATTTTACTATCGTTACCTTTACAACTTCAATTAGCCTCTTGATCGCGGCTCTGTCGAATCGACCTTAAGATCGATCCTTGGAAACCAGTCAAAAATAATAAATTCCAAGATTGCGGTATAGGTTGCAACCTCGAGTCGTCTCACTTAATCGGAACCTAATAAAATGGACCTAAGCTAGCCGATATGTTACAAAGTACAAGCGAAGTTAGTAAGGAAAAAAGGGGGTTTTGTTTTATGAAAACATTAACTACACTAAAATGCATTG
>JAOTIZ010000004.1:6920891-6963890 GCA_027123425.1 Erythroxylum panamense | reverse complement strand
GGGGCAAAATGGACATTGCACACTTATTAAGGGTATAAAAAGAAGAAGAAAGGATTGTTTTGTTAAAAGAGGAAGAAAAGTGTCGTGGGAGTAGAAGAAGAAGAGAAGAAAAGTAGGGTTTTGGAAATCCTTGAAGATTTTGAAGCCAAATCAAGTAAGTATAAGCATCATTCCTCTTAATTAAATGCATGAAAACATGTTTTGATGTTAGTTAAGAAAGGATTATGTATTAGAAGTTGTAAAATGGGTTATGGCTTATGTTTGGTTTTAGGGTTTATGATCAAAGATGGAGTTTAATGTTTTTGTGAATGGTTTTGTGTTGAAATGAGGTAGGAATGTTGATTTAGGGTTAAGATGAGTTATTTGTGAAATATGGGAAGTATGAAGATGGAAAATGTCGAAAATTAGTTTTCGGGAGGTCTCGCTCATCGTGGCGCGCACAGGCGCCCACGTTGCGGCGTGTGCGAGTGCCGCGGCGAGCATCTTCACGCCGCGGCGAGCTTCTGCTTTCCTGACAGACATGTTTTGGTATTTTGAGTATAACTTTTGTTGTAGGTGTCCAAATGAGGTGATTTTTGATTCGTTGAAAAATAGAGACAAAGGTCTACAGATTTTATGAAGAAAAGAAGTTTTAATTTAGTTTATAATTATCTCAATATTTGGATGGAATTTGAGCATAGATTCTTGTTTCAAAATAAGGATAGTCCCAATATGTTTGGAGTATAAGTTTCAGATTTCTGATTCAAATTTAGTGAGTTTGGTGTCATTAGAAACTTAAGACAATGGGGAACATGTTCTAGATGAGAATATTATCAGATTTTATCATTTACTTGATCAGAGTGAACATGGAAAATTGACCCAAATGTATGGACTTTTGGAAGAGTTTGAGTTTGTAGAATTTATCTAAGTGAATATGCAATATATAGGTTCTCAAATAGTATTCCTATTGAATGGGAATTTTTTCATTTTGATAAAGGGAACAAAAGAGGCAAGAGGAACAAGAGGAAAGACATGCCTAAGCAAGTTTATAAGCATGGATATAAGGTGGGTACCTGTTTATAATTGAGTAAATAAGCCACTTCTACTTTATTCAAATCAAGAATATTTCAATGGTTTAAAAATTGCATCATAAGTGTTGCATGAATTGTGTTTTGAATGAATTGTTAAATATGTTATATGTTTGCTCCATGAATTGTGTGATGTGTTATGAAAATGTTTTTAGTTTGAAAAGAATGCATGTCTATACAATCATGTTTTCAAGAATGATTTTCAAGACTTATGTCAAGTATATGAAAAGCAAGTTTACAAGAAAGTTCCATTTTGGCAACAAGTTTACAAGATTTCGAAGTATGTGTGTTATATGGGTTTGTGGTAGTCCCTCAAGAACCGTCACGTGCACGTTGACCCAAGAATAGGCTTCTCCCGCCTACCCGCTAGTGGCATGGAGCTCCTTCAAGGACTCCCTCAAGTTTACGGCTACACAGGACCATTATATGGGAATGTGTAGTACGTCATGAATATGGACCTACCCGAACCATTATGATGTGTTTATGTGTTTTCATGCATTGATAAGTTTGATGATTGTTTGACTTGAGTGAAATGAGAATTTGCTTGACAAGTTGACAATTTTGAGAAATGAATGTTTTATAAATTTTCAATGAGGTTTTCCTATAATTATGAAAGTTTCAAATGGTTTTTGCTTATTACCGTTTATAAAACTGTTACCCATGAGCTTTCGAGCTCACCCCCTCTCTTTCCCCATCCTCAGGTGAAGAACAAGAGATCAAGTAAAAGTGAATCAGGAATAAATCCGAATTTGCATGTTTTGTGTTGCTTTGGAGAGATTTATGTAAACAAAGTTGTAATTACATTTTGAGCAATTATTAGTCACGTATCTTGTGTACTTTAGAGATTTTGGAACACGAATGTATTGCGGCTTCGAATGCCTTTGAAGTTTTGTAAATTCTTATTTGTTGTTAATGAATTATGATTGATGTATGGAGGAGGATGATTAATGTAGAGCATGAATGGTATATATATATATATCTATATATCTATATATATATCTATATATATAGATATCTATATCTATATATATATATATATATATACACACACTTTAGTGAGATGTTATGAATATAGGGATGTTGATGAATATGAGAAGTCAAATGAACTGAGATTGAGGGTTGGATGAATTCCAACTGGTAATTAAATTGTTATGAATGATGTGCAATTAAGGGAGTGAAGTTGGGATAAATTTTTAAGTTTTCATGAGGGTAAATTGTGTGTTCTGAGTTCAGAAGAAATTCTGTATTAAACTATGATGATTTTGACCAAGATGCCTTAATAAAAGTTATAGATGATCACTCGCTCATCCGACCTCTGAATGAAGTGATTCTTGAAGCGATGAATTCCTAAGACATGTATTTATCTCTCCATAAAATTTGGTAGCTTTTGGGTTTGAGATGAAAAATTTTTATTGTAAGAAAGTGAGAGGTCAGTTTAGAGAGCATGATTGAGGTTTAAACACACTTTGGAATTTTAAGCATATCTTGAGTTATATAGCTCCGATTGAGGTGATTCTTACTTCAAAACCAAATAGAGGCTTAGAGCTATGATTTCTTTGAAGAAGCCAAATTGAAATTCTTGTTTGAAGATTTCCAAATTCTGTTCACAAATAGGAGAAATGAGTTTGAGCATGGTGACTAATTTTATGTGGGCACGCCATTGAACAAATTATGAGGGAAATTATTGGGATTTTATGAGAATGAAGATGAACCGATGATGGTCAAGGTTTAAGACATCCGAAGTTGGGCTCCGCAAGTGAGGTCCAACAGATGTGATATCAGAGCAAGCTCAAGTTTCATGATTTCGCAAGAGTTGGATTTCGGAAGCAAGCGGGGTCCAACAGCGTAGACCAAGTGTGTCCTGAGTTTCCAACGCTAGTTTTTCTAAAGTATACGTTTCGGATGTCAAAATTTGACCTTCAGTTTGATTGAATCGTTTTGTTTTCTTTGATTCCGAGCCATTTCGATTTTCTTTGGCTCCTTAAGCTACGTTTCCGTACGCTTTTTTGATCCGATTTGCGTTTCGTTTGCTTTTGGCCCACTTTCGCTTTGTGATCCGTTCTTTCGGGCCCCAACAATTTCTCTATTGTTACTATTATTGTATGGCTATAAATAAGCCATCAGTTTTTTTATTGATAATCGAATAAAAGTGCTTTTCTTCTTCATTCAATCTTTTGATATTTTCTGTTTCTATTTTAGCTTGATAACAATTGTAGATATCAAGTAGTTTTCTGTTTCTACCCAACATAAAAGTCGGTTTATTTTGATTTTGGAGGTTTAAGTCAGAGATAATACATACATACAGAGAAATAAGCATCGAGTTTGATTTTTTTTTCTGTCTTTATTTTATTTGAAACAAGTTTTTTCATTTTTGATTCCATCAAATGCTCTAACATTCAAACCCAGATAGAGTGGTTGGTCTGAGCATCTACTTTCACTCTCCTTCTTGACGCTTCATGGTTTATGGTTAATGGTTACGATTCACGGTTTAGAAATTGGTCTGTTTATTATTAAACCAGTTAGTTTTTATTGACAACGGTCAAAAATAAAAATGAACTAAAAACTAGTTTGGTTCGCACTTAATCTGGTTGAACCAATTGGTCCGGTCCGATTTTACATCATTGCTAACTATTGTACTGGAATTTGGAATATGTAATTTGTAACTGTCCCAACATCTAAAGAATGTTAATCTTGGGATTATTCCTTAGGATAGTTCCTCATGGTAAACTTTATACAACTCTTTATAGCTCTTTTGTATATTTAATTGACTTTAATGGTTAATTCATTACCATTTTCTAAAAAAAAATCAAACTAAAAGTAATAAAGAAAACAATAAAAAGAAATTGTGTTCTTGAATCTTGAAATCTCTAAAGAATTGTTAATTTCTTCCTTTTTCTTTAAAGAATGATTAATTCTTGATCAAGCCCAATGCGAAATAGCTACAAAATGACACTTACATTGTTCCCTAGACAAAAAACTTCTTTTCCACCTCCTTTATTCTCTAAAATATGAAATCCTAACTTTTAATGAACTACATAACCCCATATATAAGTTTGTGTAGCTAGTCTTGTATTCCATAAAATTCTTTAGAAATTGACAACATCAACATGGATACATACATAAGACTATTTATAACTTTATGTTCTATCCAAAGGGTAACATAGAGTGTCAAAGAAATAGAAGTAACCCCTTCTATAGATAACCATTAAAATACTACCACAAGAAGAAAACTATTAGAAGTTTCTCTACAAAGATAGATTTTCAAAAGTTGTTTGATTCAGTTAGCTAGATCTCCTTATCCAACAACATTGAGGCATTTGGCTTTCCTAAGGACTTCATCTATTGGTTGAATTTGTGTCACTACCCCTTCCTACAATATACTAATGATGGAGATCCTACTCATATGTTTAATAAAGTAAGAGGTTTAAGATAACATGACCTCGTGTCTTCTTATCTATTCACCATATGTATTGAGGCATTGATAAGGCTGACAAAAAAGAAGATTGATTAAGGGCTTGGTTTCACCTATCACAACAAATGTAAAAGAAAAATAAAGACATTTAACCTCTCCTTGTTAATGACCTCCTCCTTTTACATGTTGTAGACATGAAATTAACTTTGATTCCTATGCTTAGATATGTTAGACCTTGCAATCAACACAAGCAAAAGTTGCATTTATGTATCTACAAGAGTTATTGGGACTGCAAATCAGTTATCTCTAACCATAGGCCTTAAGTAGCAACAACTTCCTCTCAATTATCTTAGAATTCCAATAACCACCAAAAGGCTATCTTACAAGAACTATTAGCCTCTCTTTGGCATGATATATGGAAGAATTAGTTGTTGAATGCACAAATTCCTCTTTTATGTAGGAAGACTTTAGTTTATATTCTTAAATTTTGTATATTAGAGCTCCCTTCTTTCCCCTACAATCAAATGGATAAATTCTATTAGAAAAATTCTAAAAAACTTTTGTTGGATAGGAGAAATAAACAACATTATAAAGGCAAAAGTTAAATGCTTAGAGGTATATCAACCTAAATAGAAAATGATATCAGGTATTGTATCTATCAAAACTATGAACAAAATGGATATGAAAGCTATTTACAGGCCATGAGTCCTTACAAAGAGCATAATTGGGAATGGAAAGACCACTTAGTTTGATATGACAAGTATCATAATCAAAGCGCCTTTTGTAAGCTTCATAACGTTCAAACTCTCAAGCCGGCAATACAGAGGTTAAGGAAATTATTCAAGATGACAATATGAGTTGCAACCTCAACAGCCTGTTTGGTTCAAGGAATGGAATAGATAAGGAATAGAATAGTTATTCCTAGGAATAGAAAAGATGAGGAATATAATAGAATGAGTATTACTTTGTTTGGTTCAAGGAATAAAATAGATAAAGTGTAAGACCCTGATTCCAGAGCCCAACTCGGATGTCATAAAAACATGTGCTTGTTCTTGTTACTATGCATGGTTATTCCAATTAACCCTCATTATTCATTCTCGGTTCATCTTCATTCTCTAATTCCATACGTGTCGGGCCTCATTTTCGAATTGTTTTTATACCAAAGCAAATATTTTGTACTCAACTTCAATCCAGAAATTGAAAGTCCTACTAATAAAATTAAATTTGATTCCTTCAGATAATTTGTAGCTCTATGTCTCTAGTTTATTTTTAAATAAGAATCATCTGATTCGGAGCTCTATAGATCAATTTATCATCAAAATACCAAAGTATGTTCAGTAAAATATCCAATTCATACTCTTCCATCCGATACCCTTAAATTGATTCAATCAGTCTTCTCCAATTCAGTTTCAAAGGCTATAAACTTTTATGGAGTGGTAGGAAAATGTGTTAGGAATCTAATGGTCTAAAAATTACTTCATTTAGAGGTCAGATAACAAAGTTATGACCGAAAGAATCAAACAAGGTTTTGTCCTCAATCATATTGAACATGTTTCGGAAAAATTGACATAACTTTCTACATAGGAGTAGAATTAAGGTCATATTAGGACGGTTTCGAAGAGAACTTCTAGATCTACAACTTTTCTGAAGACTTTGAAGATATATTCTATCATCTAGAGGGTTAAAATTGGACTAAAATATGTAAGATGAACAGTACCTAGAAGAAGTTTATGAACAATGCATAGAAGATGTTTAAAAATTAGCATAACTTTCACTAGAGATATCGAATCAAGGTCATTCTTAGATGGTTTGAAAGAGGACTTCAATACTTACAAATTTTATGAAGACCTTGAAGATAGATTCTATCATCTAGAGGGCCAAACATAGACCAAAACATGTAAGATGAACAGTATCCAGAAGAAGTATATGAACAGTGCTCATAAGATGTTTAACAATTGACATAACTTTCTCTAGAGATGTTGGATAAAGGTCATTATTTGATGGTTTGAAAGAAGACTTCAAGATTTATAACTTTTATGAAGACCTTGAAGATAGATTCTGTCATCTAGAGGGCTAAACTTGGACCAAAAAGTGTAAGGTGAATAGTACCCAGAAGAAGTTTATGAATAGTGCACAAAAGATGTTTAACAATTCACATAGCTTTCTCTAGAGATGTCGAATCAAGGTCATTATTAGATGGTTTGAAAGAGAAATTCAAGATCTACAACTTTTATGAGGACCTTAAAGATAGATTTTGTCATCTAGAGGGTTAAACTTGGACTAGAAGATGTAAGATGAACAGTACCTAGAAGAAGTTTATGAACAGTGCATAGAAGATGTTTAACAATCGGCATAATTTTCTCTAGAGATATTAGATCAAGGTCATTCTTAGATGGTTTCAAAGAAGACTTCAATATCTACAGCTTTTATGAAGACCTTGAAGATAGATTCTATCACCTAGAGGGTCAAAATTGGACCAGAAGTTGTAAGATGAACAATACCCAGAAGAAGTTTATGAACAGTGCATAGAAGAAGTTTAACAATTAGCATAACTTTGTCTAGAGATATCGGATCAAGGTCATTCTTAAATGATTTGAAAGAAGACTTCAAGATCTACAACTTTTATGAAGACCTTGAAGATAGATTCTATCATCTAGAGGGTCAAAAGTGGACCAGAAAATGTAAGATGAACAATACCTAGAAGAAGTTTATGAACAGTACATAGAAGGTACACGTCATCACAAGAAGATACAATCGATACTCCTGAGCATCTCCACTTATAAGGATCATAACTTTCGACTCCGATATCTAAAAATTTAATATTATATACCGTTGGAAAGCTAGAAAGATAAGCTACAACTTTCTAGAAGACAACTTTGTCTAATTTAGCCTAGATCAATCCAGATTTTTCCTTGAAATCAGAACACGAATTTTACCCCTATGGAAGACTTAACATTTTGCACTGTACAAACTTGGAATGTCTTGAGCATAATCATTCAATTATCAAATTGACTTCATTAATGCAACTCATTTGTCTCGCCACATTCAACTACATCTCATCAGTCATAATTCCTATCTTTATTTTCCATAACATCTCATTTATATGTATATATATAAGCAATTTATGCTCATAATCATTATCTCAAGTTGATAACTTTTTCAAGTATATCTGATTCTAACTCAATATCATCCATACATAATTCATATTTCATTAACATCAAAAGAATGAAGTTTTACAAATCTTTAATGGCATTTCAAGCCACAATACATCATCGTCTCAAAATCTCAAATTACAATAGATCCTTGAACAAATAAACTTCAAATGCAACTGAAACATTGTGCTTTTCCAAAATCAACTCAAAATATAAAATAAGCAAATTTGGAGTAATTCCCTTAGGCTCTTGATCCCTTGATCTCTGAGCTATCACCTAAAGATGAGATAAAAAAGGGAGTGAGCTTGAAAGCCCGTGGGTAACAGTTTATAATAGAAAAATAAGCAAAACCTTTGAAAACATTCACTTGTCATATAAAATTTTCATTGAGTTCATAAAAACACATTTTCTCATCATGTAGTCAAATTCTCAAATTATAAAACGTGAATGCTTCAAAATTTTTAACATAACATAAGCACAAAAGCACATCAGAATGGTTTGGGTGGATCCAAAACAGAACGTACTGCATATTTCCCCTAAGGGTCCTGTGTAGTCGTGAACATAACGTATTAACACAATCCCACATAATGGTTTTACACAGCCGTGAACTTATGGGAGTCCATGAAGGAGCTTCATGCCACTAGCGGGCAGGCGAAAGAAATCTTTTATCAAAGTGCTCTTAACTTAACTTAAGGGACCACCACAAACTCACATAACATGTAATCCATGACTTTTAAACTTGTTCAAAATGACACATTTTCAAAACTTGATTTCATAAACTTGATATCTTTTAAAAAATCATTTCCATATTTCATTTCATAAATAAAACACATAATTTATATATCAAACATATAGCACTTTCTCAAAACATTTTAAAGAGCAATAAATGCACATTTATGATGCAATTGAAAGTATTAAACTTCTTTGATTCAAATAAAACATTAGCGGCTTATTTCCTTTATTATAAACATGTAACCACCTTGATTTCCTTGCTTAACGACTTGTTCAAAATGCCTCTTCTCTTGTTTCTCTTACCTCTTTTGATCCCCTTTATAAAATAACAAAAATTTCACTCAATAGGGCTTTCAATTGAAAGTCCCACAAAGCACAATCACTAAAATTAGTTTTAGAATACTTAAACCTATGCATTTTCTAAACTCCATGAACTAATATCCTTCCAAAAATCCAAAAGATTTAAAATGATCTTACCTTGATCCTTTACCAAATGAAGAGATCTTTGGCTCAAATGGAAGCTCTTCTCTTCCTCTACCTTTTTCTCTTCTTGAACCACTTCAAAATCTCTCTCAAAAGCTAAGGAATGAAGAAACCCTAGCTCAACTCTCTTCTTTTTTCTCAACCACTGAAATTCTCTTCTTTTTCTTTCGTATTTTCTCTTCTTCTTTCCCAATTCACGTTTTTCTTTCTCTTAAATGCAAGACCACATTTCTTTCTTCCATTTCTACCCTTAATGAGTCCAAAAAGTCTATTTTACCCTTCCTTATAAGTTTATGCTCTTTTAACCTTAAGTGTCTTGTCAAAAATATCCTTGAACATTTTTATAACCTTAACACTTTAATTCCACTTACCCATTCAATAAATCCTACTAACTTTGACATAATTAAATAATTACAAAATGATTAATCTATCAAAACCTCAAAATTAGTTAAATTATGCTTATTCGTCAAGAAAAAATTTTGGGGGCCAACACAAGATGACAAAATTATCCTTTAATAAGCAAGATGAAAAAAATTACCTTTTAAAGAAGGGGTGAATGTTTCATGCTAAATTAAGTGGATTAAAAGTCACTTAATTCTACTAACTCTCCACAGATGTTAGGAGTTAAAGGGAGGCCAAAGGGTGTGAAAGACACTTCATTTTCATGCAAAAGTTGTAAGAAAACAATATGTCTTTTTGGCGAATTGTTCACCATCTTCTAAAATACTCTCTCAAAGAACACACCACAAAACTAGCAATTTGTGTGTGGTTTAGCCATTCTTCCTAAGAAGTTTTAGGCTTCTCTTTTCGTGTGGATATAATTAGAGACATCCTCTTTTAGTCGTTGTGGTTTACAATAACCCGAAGAGGTGAAGACAACAAAGAACGAAGGAGATTATAAGGTACACATTTTAAGTTCATGGTTTGCTTACTACATCTAATGGCTCAAGTTTGATTCTGTACTTTCTGGGTTTTGTTTTATTTTTTGTTGCGTATTTTGATAGTTGATTCATGTGATGCATGACACAACCCAACATGTTAAAGTTGTCTTATTGATATTTCACTTATATTAACGCGTATTGTTGCCTTATTTTAATACGAATGTTGTTGTTTAAGTTATGTTTATACGAAATGTTGATGTTTGACTTATGTTTTTACGTAATGTTCAATTTTGACTTATATTATGAAGAATGTTAATGTTTGACTTATGTTAATGCACAATATTGATGTTTTACTTATATTAATGCGAAATGTTGGTGTTTGAGTTATATTTGTGCACAATTTTCATGTTTAAGGTATGATTATGCGGAATTTTCATATTTGAGTTATGTTTATATGGAATGTTTATCTTTGAGTTATGTTTTTGCAAAATGTTAATATTTGAGTTATATTAATGTGAAATGTTGATATTTGAATTATAGCTATTCAATATTAATGGCACCTGGTAGAAACAAGGGAAAGAATGTGGCAACTGTAGAAATTGTCCCTCCCCTACAACAATCAGATGAATCTGACCATATTCAACAACAAACGACTTCAACCACCAATGAAGTCAATCAATAACAACCGTTATCGACATCAAATAGTGCTGAGGGATCTTCAGGTACATTAATCTTTACCGCCTATAATTACACTTTTTCTAAAATATATATTTACATGTTTAATGTGTTTTATTTTATCATTTTTCTTTTGTTGTCAGGTTCTAAGATTGATATAAAAAAAAGGTAGAAGTATCACTAAAGGTTCTGGGTTGCGACGCATGAATGTTGCAATGAACAACAAGTTGATTGTTCATATTGATACCTCACAAGCTTAGCCTCTTGACAAGATTCAATTAGCAAAGTTGTCTAGTGAGTTAGGGGTCGTTGTGAGGACTAAATTGTCTTGCCTTCATCATGCCAAGCAATTGAAGTAAGACAACTTGATAGAGAATGCTTTGGACAAAGTTTCGATAATTTTTCAATTGAATTAATTATATGTAATTTTGTTTTACTTATTAAAGTATTAATTTAACGTTTACTTATTTTTCACAGATGAAACTCAATATTGTCGATATCAATAAGCCTGAAGTTTCAAGTTGTGTGAGCTCACTTAAGGATGTCAATAGGTCAGCCCGAGCCCAAGCCTCTCCTGGCGTGATCCACAGGTTGACCGGTTATATTTTTAAAAAATATTGAAAATGATGTAATTTTTGACATTACAATCGGGCCACAAGTTGGGCAAGGCTGACCAGTGCACAACCCATGGGTCGAATGGGCTGGACAATTTTAGCCTGTGGCCCACCCATGGCCTAGTCAACCTGGGCTAGGCCAAAATTGACATTCCTAATCTCATTGTTGAAACAAAGGGCCAAGAATCATCATTATCGGCTATATAAAAATCTTTTCCTTCTGATGAGGAGGCAAGAAGACATGTTTCTGAACTAATGTCTTAAGAGATTTGGAGTTAAATATGTGATTATTGGGCATCTATCAGCGTTAAGATTTGTCTTCTTTCTCTTCACATTTGCTTCCATTAATATTGTTACACAATTTAATGAATTTCTTTTTAGGAAAAGTGTAAGAAAGTCAAGGCTAATGGCACAAAAATGAAGACTCTTAATAACGCTGGCTCCAAATCATTTGTTATTGTACGAAGTGAATTTATAAGCTTTGTTATTATAAGTCATAATTATAACAGTAAATACAATATTATTTATTGTGTCTTTAATTCTTTTTTTCAATATCACGTAATCAAACACAATTATATGGATAAGAGTGTGATAGGATCACACTTTACAAACCAACACACTATAAGGAAGATGAAGTTTGGACGTCTGAAGAAGCACAGAATAGTTATGCAAGTATAAAATATTTATTTAATTTTTAAGTTTTTTTATTTATGTTGTACTCACCAATTATATTTGAATTAAATATTGATTTTGTTTTGTAAAAAATAGAATAAGATACAGGAGTTGTTGCAAAGACCATTGTCTAACGGAAATGAGTCAAATATAGATGACATTTGCAATGTCATCATGTTATATGAAAGGTCTTAGGTTTAGCCCTAAGCTAATTAGTTTTTCCTTGTCATGACCAGCATATATAACAATGTTTCAAGAGGATAACCAATCGCTTAAGGCTAAATTACAACTGAATGAAAAAAAAGTTAGAGTATACTAAAAAAAAGTAGAACGTAATTAACAAAAACTAGACCGTACTAAACTACAATTGACCAAGCTTAAAATGATGGTCAAATAATTACTTAGGTCAAAGTATGTCAATAGTAGTGACAATGAGGAGGAGTTTTAGTTTGTACATAAATTTTTGTTAACTTTTGTAATTAACATTTAATTACATTTTATTTTATATATAAAATCCTTGTAATTTTAAATTAGTTGTTTTTTTTCTTTCTGAATTACAATTCCAACGAAGTTACTGACAATAATTCAAACAATATTAATTATAAATGAAACAATGTTACAACTAATAAGATGTATTAAAAATGTTATCAATTATTATAATTAATAAATAAATTTTTAAAGTAAAAAATAAAAATTCATCGCCAAAATCTTTTAACTAAAATTACAAAATCATCATCAAATCTTTTTACCTATGTTTCATAAAACATCTTTAATACTCTTTAGCTATGTTCTCGAAACGTAGCTATATATTTTTTGCTACGAAAAACAAATCATCTTTAAAATTTATTAACTACGCATAGGTTAACAAAGCTAATTACGTTTAGCCACGAAACCAAAACGTCGTAATATATCATTCACGACAATTTGATTTATCCTCAATTATATCTTTTGGTGACAGATTTCAAATCAGAGCACAAAAGTTTGGGTAACGATTTTGTAGAAACGTCATAAATAATATGTTTCGACAGGGATTCAGTGACTATTTATGAGAAGAATTATCATCGTCGCCAAAACTTTTGTCGACTATTTTTTGTCCTTCAGCAACGAATATTTGCGTCGCCAAAACCCTTGCCTATTGTAGTGATATCATAACTACCCAAATATTTAAGAATTCTAAAGTGGTTTTATATTTTTTAGATCTCAAGTCAAATGATCACTTATACAATCATTATCGTGAGAATTTTCATTGACATATAAATAATGTTTCAAATGAAAATATCGTATAGGATCAATTCAATGAACTTGTTCTTTAATAAGCACTCACATGTTTATTTAAGTATCTCCATAATTTAGTCTATAAGATCAATTACTCCTTTTATAAGAAAAAAACATAATATGTGCTAATCTTTTATGTTATATTAATGTTCAATCATAATAGAACAATGACTATAAACAATTTAAGAATAATACATAAATGGAATATGAATCTTATAATTATAATTTTATCATAATTTCGTTTGTAATATTAATTTATCCATAAACTTTATCACATACGTTTGAATGTGTATAAGATAAAGTGTGTATGAGATATTAAATAATTATGTCACTATTCTATAACCAACTGATTGACTGTAAGATAAACTAATACAACTATCTTACATGTGACTTGCGTAGTCTTTGCCAAAATTAATCTAATATATTAATCTTGTTCACATATTAAATTTCCATTAGTTTCAGAAAAATAAGATCATACTATAATTAAATATGCACTAAGTGTTTAACCACAACCACTAAAAACTCTTAGGGATATAAACAAGCAAACAAAAAATCGATACAGATATCAATTACAATTATTTGCAAACTCTTAGGTTAAAAATAGTGTAGTTATATTACATACTTGCTGTTTATTTTCAATAAAAAGTAAGGAATATAATTGAACATGATATTTTAAAATATGAAATATTTTGATGAGAAGAAAGTTCAAATATTCTTTAGATTAAATTCCAAATTCTTTAATTTTAGATTTCACACTTAACATGAGAATAACAAAACTCCAATTTGTTTACTTAAAAAGCTTTTCCTTGAGAACATCTACTTTATTTTACTTACCCAACATATTTAAGAAAATAGAGAATAGAAAAGATATCAAGAAATTGAAAATAAAAAGAAATGAAGCCAGAAACATGTTCTTTTCACAGCAAACGGAGAGAGGGAAAATGGCAAGACAGTCTCCTGCTTCTCCTAAATTGAAAATGGAACTCTCGTTCTTGGCCCATCGACAGAGAGCTATGCCCCAAAGCAGTATCTCAGTCCAAACTACAGCGCGAGTGCAAGATCCATTATAAATTAGGACATTCAACTTCAAACTTCGTTATCGTCGTGTCATTGCACGTAACAGAAATCAGTCTTGCGTGGTAGAGACACCTTGGAATTAATTCTCGCTGGCTGATTACAAAGAAATGTCACACGGTCAAGTCAACCTTTGCTTGGGGCCAGTTTTTAGAAGTAATTGAAGAGTTGTACGGAGAGATTGAAAACTGAAGAGCTCTAATTTCGTTTAGAGCAATTCTTTCGATGGCGGATCGAAGAACAAAGCTCTTGGTGGTTATATGCGTTCTCTCTTGTTACGCTTTCGTCGCCATTTCAGCGTATGCATTTCTCCTCCTCCTCCTCTTCTTCTTCTTCAGTCTCTTATTCGCATTCCTTCCTTCTTAGGGTTTGCTTGGCTTTGGAGATTAAATTGGTTGAGATGTGGGTGTCAGGAAGAGTTATTACGATGTATTACAAGTGAAGAAGGGAGCGTCAGACGAGCAGATCAAGAGAGCGTATAGAAAGCTAGCGTTGAAATACCATCCCGACAAGAACCAGGGGAATGAGGAGGCAAGCAAGAAATTCGCGGAGATTAACAATGGTAAAACGTTATTGATTTAATTTTCATGTCTTGTTGGTTTGTGCTGATGAAAATTGAACTAAATGAAATGTGTGTGGGTGATTAGCGTACGAGGTGTTGTCGGATAGCGAAAAGAGGGGAATATACGATAGGTATGGAGAGGAGGGGATTAAACAGCATATGGCTGGTGGTGGGAGAGGTGGGGGAATGGGAATGAACATTCAAGATATCTTTAGCCAGTAAGTCCTTTTCTTTTACCCCATTTTTAATTTTATTTGCGGTTCTCTTTGCTTTGATTTTAGGAATTCTCTAGAAATTTATTTTCACATCATATAACAGATCCTCTTCGTGTATTTGGCTGTATATAAAGTGAGACATTTGGGATTGCATTCATATAGTTGAGTAAATCACTGTACTATAGCTGGTGTTTGATCAATTCTTTTTACGCTACCTATGTGAGCTAGGGGTCTTTCTTAATGTAAAGAACTTTTTCTTAATTTCAGTCTCCATTTTGATGTTTCAGTTTAGAGTCACATCTTATTGGAGAAATGGTCTTTCTAGGTTCTTTGGTGGAGGTCCCACGGAAGAGGAAGAGACTATTGTAAAGGGTGATGATGTAATTGTTGAATTGGACGTGACATTGGAAGACTTGTACAATGGTGGTTCCCTAAAGGTGAGGGTTTATTCTGTTGGTGATTAATATAGTGGGAAGTTGGGAACTAAAAATTGGAGCTTTTAGGACACATGTTAGAACCTGTTAGTCCCCATTTCAACAAGAACTTTGTAGTTAGGAACTGTATCGTAGTCTATTTTCCAACCCTATGTTCCTTGTCATCTAGAAGGACAATAATAACTGATAGGTAATACAATTATCGGTTTGATCTAATAAGAAGAATTACCCTTTGTATATTTATCAGGTTTGGAGGGAGAAGAATGTCATAAAACCAGCACCGGGTAAAAGGCGCTGCAATTGCAAAAATGAAGTCTATCACAAACAAATTGGTCCTGGAATGTTTCAGCAGATGACAGAGCAGGTACAAACTCGGATAACAGTCTATCAGATCTCATGGAGTTTCTTATTGGCATTAACAGTTAACGCAAAAAGGAAGATGGTTGTTCCATTTGATGAATTGATGCTTTTCTTGCTTGCATGAAATATTAGCTATTTCATTTGGCTTTCTTATGTAGGATCCTTTCCTATGGCCATTCAGTTTGATTTCAATCATTTTGCCTGATGCTATAATTTTAAGGCTCCTCTAAGGATTTTGAAGTCTTATGCCCTTAAGTTTACACTTGTAAATTGATTCAGGTCTGTGAGCAATGCCAAAATGTGAAATTTGAGCGGGAAGGTTATTTTGTCACAGTTGATATAGAGAAAGGAATGCAAGATGGACAAGTAAGCTTCTTAAAATTTTGTCTGTATGAGACACTATTTACTGACTTGTTGTGCAGTTCTTGCTATATCAACATGGTAGTTTCCCCCATTTTGGTGATGTGGAAGTCTCTTGACATATTGTTATGTTTCCTAGTGCAAGATCGAGTCACCAAGCGATTAACTGTAAAATCAAATTCAATCAATTAGGACTTTCCTTTTCCCTTCCTTGAATTCGTATTCCTTGAACGACCTATTTTGATGAATCAACTCATCAAAGAGAGACTGAAACCTTGGATCTCATTAAAGAGAGAATTCGATCTTATAATTTTTTGATAATTTTCTGACTTCCGTTTTATTTCTCCCATAGCCTTATAAATAGGCTAACTTATTCCATTAAAATAGAATTCCTATTCTATAGGGCAACTAAGAAAATAAAAGGAAAGAACAATAAAAAACGTTAATATCAAACAACCCTAAATAAATCAGAATCTTAACAAAATTAGAAACCAACGCTTAATCCCTCTGCTTCCTTTTATAAGTTTGACCTATAAAAGTGTCCACAACATTACCCTTCTCTCGCTGAAAGAGCTTGTCCTTAAGCTCAAAGGAAGGATAGGTCTGTTGAAAATGGGCCAACTCTTCCTAGGTTGCGTCCTCTTCAGCCAGCCCAATCCATTGAACCAGAACCTCCCAAGTACCCCGATTAAGACGAGCTCGAAGAAGAGAAGCAGGCTAGGTAAGGATTTGACCGTCTTCAAAGGGAGGCAGCTTTGAGATAGTAGGAATATGATCACCCTTAGACTTTCAAAAAGGAGACATGGAAAACATTATGGATACAACTTGTAGGAGGTAATTTCAACTCATATGCAACTGAACCCACTCGCTTCACAATCAAATAGGGACCATAAAAACGTGGAGACAGTTTAGAATCGACCTTGAGCCACATAGAATGTTGCCTATACGGATGCAAATGCAACCATACCCACGTGCTAGGAGTGAACTCAACCTCACGATGACCCTTATCATAGTAATCCTTCATTCGTTGTTGAGCCAAAGAAGAGGCGATGGCGGACATCTTCCAAAACCTTGTCGCGCTCCTATAAAGCTATCTCAATAGCGGCCACGAGTTGAACCTGAAGTGTAGGACAACAAACGTGGTGGATCACGACCGTATACAACCCTGAAGGGAGTTGTTTGAAGAGCGCAATGAAAGGAGGTGTTATAGCAAAATTTTTCCCAAGGAACCCAAGCCACCCATTTGGTGGGGTAATCTCCGACAAAGCAACGGAGATACGTTTCCACAGTATGGTTGACAACCTCGATTTGACCATCTGTCTGTGGATGGTAAGCCAATGAGAATTGTAACTTAGCGCCACGGAGGCGAAATAGCTCCTTCCAAAACGTACTAGTAAAAACTACATCTTGATCACAAGTAATTGTTTCTGGCATCCCTTGTAACCTGACAATTTGCTCAGAAAACCTTAGCCACACGAGTAGCAGTATAAGGATGGGCCAAGGGAATGAAATGTGCATACTTCGAAAACCGATCCACTACCACTAACAAGACCAATTTACCCCAAGATTTGGGTAGAACGTCAACGAAATCTATGGAGATATCAGCCTAAATCTGAGTAGGAAGTTGCAAAGGCTGCAGTAACCCAGCAGGACTTAAATGCTCAGTTTTGTTCCGTTGACAAACTGGACAAGCCGCCACATAAGCAGCAATGTTAGTCTTCATACCCTTCCAATAAAAATCACCCCATAGCCATGCAAGGTTTTATGTATCCCCTCATGAGCGCTAGCATGGTAAGCTGAAAGGATGGTAGCAATCAAGGGCGAATCATGGAGAAGATAAATCTGATCCTTAAATAAAATGAATCCATCATGGTTCTACCAATCCTCATTCAGCTTGTTGTTTTGTATTTGGTTGCCCAAAGCTAACAACTCCTCCGAACCCAAGAAGTATTCCCGAACTGAGTCCAATATAGAACTTCGAGGACAACTAATAACAAACAAGGAGGGGTCCTCAACTGTTCTACGAGATAAAGCATCAGCTGCCTTATTTAGAAGGCCGACCTTGTATTCAAATGTAAAATTATCGCCCATGAGCTTGCTAAGCCAATGCTGTTGGGGAGTAGTAGTCAACTGCTGTTCTAAGAGGTATTTTAAGCTATAGTGGTCCGTTTTGATAATAAAAGAACGTCCCTACAAATATAGCTACCAATGTTGTACTGTCTTCGCTAAGCCAATCAATTCCCGCTCATAAGCAGCAAGTTTCTAGTGTCTAAGGGCTAATTGGCGGCTAAAAAAAGCAATTGGTTGGCCCTCTTGTTGTAAAACCGCCCCAATACCTCCACCCGAAGCATCACTTTCCACAATAAATTTTAATTCAATATCAGGAAGCCTCAACACTGGGGCACTCGACAAGGCTGTTTTAAGTTGTTCAAATGCATTTAAGGCCACTTCATTCCACTGAAACGAGTTTTTTTTAAGCATGCTAGTAAGAGGGGCAGATAGCAACCCATAATCACAGATGAATTTGCGGTAGTAGCCTGCCAAACCCAAAAACCCACGGAAAGCTGTAATAGACTGTGGTTGCGGCTATTCTATATTAGCCTGCACCTTGTGCATATCCACCCCCACACCAGACCCTGAAATAACATGACCCAAATAGGCCATTTGAGTGGAATTGAAATTGCATTTGGATCGTTTCAAATATAGGCTGTTGGCACGCAATAGCTCAAAAACCTTCCGCATGTGACTTAAATGATCATCCCATGAGTGGCTGTAAATCAGAATATCGTCAAAGAAAACTAGCACAAATTGACACAAATAATCATGAAATACCTCGTTCATTGATACTTGGAAAGTGGATGGTGTATTTTACATTGGTGTGTGGCCGAGTACAGCTCATCACAATTGTAACAAAGCCCCTTTGACCTTCTTTTTGTCATTTCTACCCGAGATAACATCTTAACAAAAGGAGTATTAGCACTAGTTTGAGTACTAGCTGCTGTAGGAGGGTTATTGTAAAGCCCCATGGACCTTGGTAATGTGCTTGCTGAAGAAATGGGAGCTGTTTGTGATGGCTGCCATCCTCCTCTGCGATTTGGATTGAATTTTTGGAGCAGCTGATTTTTCTGTTCATAAGCTCGAGCTAAACTTATTGCTTTAGATAAGTCAAGAGGTTTCAACAATTGGACATCCATCCTGATTGAGTCGTCTAAACATGCCATAAATAATCCCACATGTAAATGATCAAGAATAACATCATTTGTCCTGGCCAACTTCTCTTGAAATTGTAAATCTCTACTGTTCTTGTTTGGCGAAGAATGACAAGATCTCCGATTGGAGTGTTGCACGCTGGTGGGCCAAAATGTCGAAAATAGTATTGTGTAAAATCAACCCAATTCATCGGCCCTTTAGTCCGCTTTAATTGGAGTTGCGCTTCGCCTAGCATGTGGAATCCAACTAAGCCTACCTTGTTAGCCTCATTAATATTCTGATTCTCAAAGAATTCTTCACTTCGGTGGGTCCAAATTAATGGATCTTCTATCCCCTCGTTTGTTGGGAAGTCCAACTTGGTGTATCTAGGAACAATATTGCTTGTTGCTATTGTTCCCGTTGAAGAACCTAGCTATACCATTACGGTTGGTTACATCACACGTTCTGTCCTAGGGTTTGCGATTACCACTCCCCCTCCCACAATCGTGGGGGTACTGTCAGCCTCTGTTCCAGTTATGGCTGATTTGGAGTTAGGGTTTCCCAATCCCTGAGATTGGTTGAGGAGGATTTGAGCAATCCTATCCCCTAATTGCTGCTCCAAAGCCGACTTCTTTGAGTCAATAATGGTTTCAATGATGGCACGTTCTTCTTGCAATCTTGCATTGATTTCATCGCCTATAGTAATTGGCTCTGATACCAAATTGTTATGTTTCCTAGTGCAAGATCGAGTCATCGGGCGATTAACTGTAAAATCAAATTCAATCAATTGGGACTTTACTTTTCCCTTCCTTGAATCCGTATTCCTTGAACGACCTATTTTGATGAATCAACTCATCAAAGGGAGACTAAAACCTTAGCCCTCGTTAAAGAAAGAATCCGATCCCATAATTTTTTGATAATTTTCTGACCGTCGTTTTATTTCTCCCATAGCCTTATAAATAGGCTAACTTACTACATTAAAATAGAATTCCTATTCTGTAGGGCAACTAAGAAAATAAAAGGAAAGAACATTAAAAAACGTTAATAACAAACAACCCTAAATAAATCAAAATCTTAGCAAAATTAGAAACCAACGCTTAATCCCTCTGCTTCCTTTTATAAGTTTGACCTATAAAGGTGTCCACAACACATATCCTACTAAAGGAAGTTTTCTCATAGAATTAGACATACATGGATAATTCAGATGCAGCATCTTTGTGGTTCACTCTTCTTATTTTACCTTATAGCTTGGGATTGATGTGTTGACGCATGTTATAGGAGGTTGTTTTCTACGAAGATGGTGAGCCTAAAGTTGATGGAGAAGCTGGAGATTTGAGGGTTAGTCTTCTAAGCTGTCTTGTATTAACGCTGTGCATTTTGTTACTGGTAATACTATTGCTAGTTGTTGCGTAATGTACGAAAATTAAAACTTATGAACATCGCAGTTCCGCATTCACACAGCACCACATGATCGCATTAGAAGGGAAGGCAGTGACTTGCATACAACTATTACTATAACCTTGGTGAGTGCTAATAGTAACTCTGTTGGCAGATACTAGCAACAATTCTTGATTGTTATCTTCATTTGTGTTTTCTTCTTGTATATGTCGTGAGAAGGAAATCCCTGTACGTTTATGTTCCTAGGTTCAAGCTCTGGTCGGTTTTGAAAAGACCATCAAGCACCTTGATGAACATTTGGTTGAGATTGGCACAAAGGTAAGTGAATGCACTTTCTCTGCGTCTTACTTTAATCTTACTTGGATACTGTTTGAGTTCCTATGAAATGGGAATGACAATTGCTAACGACTCTCAGGGAATTACTAAGCCCAAGGAAGTAAGGAAGTTCAAAGGGGAAGGAATGCCATTGCATTTTAGCACAAAGAAGGGAGATTTATACGTCACATTTGAGGTACTTTTCCCCACCTCACTAACCGACGATCAGAAGAAAAAGATCAAGGAAATTCTTGGCTAGGGCATGGAAGGCTTTATTCTTTTGGGGGTCCTAAAGCTGTTACTATTGTAACATGACATTATACAGAGGTAAAATTTTTGTTCTCTTCTGTCTTTGCTTTTGAGGCGTTTTAGCCCCCTGTTAAGGAATAGCATACAAGTCAGTGGATTATAAATTACAATCATGTTTTTCTAGTGCATATCTTAACATGTACACCAAGTATACGTTTTCCACGGGCTAACCCAAAAGAAAACAGTGGCCAATGCTTTATTAAGCATTCTTAGCTTTTGGGGCTTTGCCATTTTGCCACAAGTTTTGTTCAACCCTTTTTCTCTTGTAATTCCACGCCCATTATCTCTTCGGACGACCAGCAGATCACTTTCATTTTCCAACGGCACAAAAATAAGCGTTTAGGAATCTAAATTTCCAACTCTCCCTTCTCTTTAACCCTCGGCCAACTATCTAACTCTAAAATTAGTTTGTTCCCACTCTTGCATGGCTACTTCCCTTCTTTATCTGTTTGGGCTACTACCCTGGAGCCTTTTCCTGAGACGGTCAACTTTTCCTTTTCTCTTCGACCTTTTTCTTCACCTCTAGCACCTTGCTCGTCTAGGCGTTTTTCGACCCCTGCCTCACTTTTTTCTTATTGTCTCTCTCATCTGTTCTTCTCACCTTTGTTAGTACTTCAACCACTGCACAACTCGAGTGCCTTTGGTCAATTCTCTCGTCCTCTACTCAAGTTCTTTTAATTGTTTCCTTGAAACACTCTTGGTTTAAAATTGTAGGAGATAGGTATCCATTTAAGTTTCTCAAGGTTTATTCCACCCCTCTTTTGTGAAGGTTCGCCAATCACTCTAATCAAGAACTCCAAAGGAGTATCATTTTGGCGGATTATTTTGTCAATAAGTGTCTTACTTTTCCCTTAATACAAAGGTAAACATTTGTAAAATTGTGTAAACTTGGGATAGTAACATCCTCATAAGTGAAGCATATTTGTTTTCATTCAAATTTAGAGTGTAAGTTATCTTGGTAAAGATTCTTGAATAGGAGGCTTGACATGTAGAGGTGAACTTCTATTCTTATAAAAACTGGAGAACATGTTTGTAGTTGGAAAAATTGAAGGAAAAACACGCTCTAATTTGGGTTAACTTTTATATTATCTTTTTGAAATACTAGTCAACATAGGGTTCAACTTATGTGTCAAGTGCAATGGAGAGACCTTTTTTAACAACATCGTTGAAAAGGATAAATTATGTCAAATTTTGCTTAAAGTTGAATTAAAGAAGGATATGTGAGAAATCGTGAAAATCCTAAAATTAGATGATGAACGCCAACAAGTACAAGAAGAAATCTCTTTGAGCAATTTTAACCCAAAAAAAAACTCTTTGAGCAATCAACGGATACTTACCAAACCCAATTAAGTCAATGAATGGAGAGCTACTTAAAAATAATTTACCACCAGTGAATTTGAAGAAGTTGTGCATAACTATGTTGCTAATTCTGCTCAAGATTTGGAAACTCTAAACTTTGTCCAAGCTAAAGTAGACACTAAGGATCTTGCCCTTGTAAA
This sequence comes from Erythroxylum panamense, assembly GCA_027123425.1. NCBI lineage: Eukaryota > Viridiplantae > Streptophyta > Magnoliopsida > Malpighiales > Erythroxylaceae > Erythroxylum > Erythroxylum panamense. The sequence continues at coordinate 6,941,212 of JAOTIZ010000004.1, read as the reverse complement.
TAGGCCCTTGACCTTGTTATTAAGCTTATCTTAGGGTTCATCCAAACAGGGACGGAGCCAGACTCGACTCTAAGGGGGAGCCGGGGGCCAACATCTAAATGCAAAAAAAAAAATTAAAGGGGGTCACTTATATTTATAATTTTAAAAATATTAATTATATAAGTAATTTTAAAAAAAAAATTGAAAGAGGGGCCCATGGCCTCCCTAACTTATAACATAGCTCCGTCACTGCATCCAAAAGCCATAATGTTACCCACTTCAAAAAACCTTTGGAAAACTTTACCAGTTGAAAACGTAAGTAATGCTGACTCTTCTGCTTCAACCTACGACAAAAAATTTTGGAAGAACTTTAGAAAAAGATCCCAATCAGCTCCTTAATCTCCAAATGTAAAAGGGTTGAATTACCCCTCTAAACAGTAAGTAATCATAGACTTTCTGTAGATTGAAAAACCTATCTTAGTTAGCTTACTTGAGTTAGCCATCATCTACACTATGTCTAAAATGCTTGTTACATTTGTTTATGCTTATAATAATTTGCCACTTAGGAAGCATCTTTAGGTTGATATCCTAAATATCAACTATAATATTTCCTCTCCCTAGTTAGTATTGGGAAACTTCAACTGTATCCTTTTTTATCCAGAAACAGACAGACATTTATACTTCTAGAAGTCATTTTGTGAAGATTTTTGTATTTACATCAACCATGTTGGTTTATTTGACCTCTGCTATAAGGGACAAAATTTTTCTTAGAATAACAAATAAAATGACAGTTGTTAAAAAAAAGCTCGATAAAGCTTCAGTTATTCCTTTATGGCTTTATTCTTTCTCCCATGCTTGGGTCCTCTTAGCAATTCAAGCCATTCACCTATAGAGGTTTACCTTTAATTTGGTTATAATTAGAGGAAAATCACCTTTTAGGTTTAATATTAACTGCCTCTTAGGAATCCTAAGCTTTGAAGAGGCTATGGTACAAGGCTTAAATATTTGGGGGCCGTTGGTTCAAATGAGATAATGGTAATAGAAATGAGAATGAATATAATCATTATAATTATGATGGTTGGTTGGAACGAATGAATGATTATCATCACCATTGATAGTGGTTGGTTTATTAAAAATATTGAGAAATAAATTTTTTTAAAATCTTGTTTTATATCAAATTTTAATTAGTTATATTTAATTCCTTAAAATGAGAAAATATAATTAATTAATTATATTGTAATATTATTTTAATTAATTATATTTATTTAATTAATTGTATTTAATTAATCGTATTTAAATTATATATAATTACTAAAAATATTCTTAAAAGAAGAAGAAGAAGAAGGGAGTGTCACAGAGGTGAAAACCACTATCACGCCTGTGACACTGGCCCATTACTCAATAATGGTTTTCATTTCTTTGATATTTAGGGGTATCGATTAATCCCTGAAAGTCTGATATTAAAGTATTATCCCAATAATCATAACAATCAATCAACCACTCGTTATTCATTCCTTACCCACTGAACCATTCTCAAACCCATCATCCAATCACCCCCTTAGGTCACATGTTTAAGGCCTTTAAGCATATAAGGGAGCTAAAATTTATTAAAGAGAAATTCAAAATTTTGAATGCCTACTCTATAAACAATCTAGATATAAGAAAAAAATGAAGCCAAAAAGGAACTTAACACTACTAAGACATTAAACAATTGGCAATCAATTACGTAAAAAATTCCTTAGGATGTTTAGGTAGGCTCAAGTCTTAGTTGGAACTTGCTTCTTTTATTCTACAAGGTATCTCCTTGGGTAAGCTGACATTCTTACTAAATGTTTTAGTGGATAAGACATTGAGGATACTTGGTTCAATTTCAATGCCAACAAGGAACTAGATCTTTATATATTAAATGCTACTTTTTTATTTAAAAAAAGCATGACACTTTGTGGCAAATTCCATATCCTCGTCCATACTTAAAATTTTCTTCAATGGTATTTTAGTCTACTAATGTCCACAAATCCTACATTTTCCTAATGCCTAAGGTATCAAATCTAACAAGTCTAAAAGACTTTAGGCATATTCTGTGTTGTAATATGTTGTATAAGATAATTTCAAAAAATGCTAGCTAATAGACTTTAAAAAGTGATAAAAACTATTATCAATTCATGCTAAAGTGCTTTTATTTAGGCCCAAAGTTTTAGTAACCATATTTTATTGGCTCAAAAAAATTTTAAGAATTATCACTGTAAGTTAAATGTTAAAATTATCATTCTAAAAATTGAATTGTATAAAATCTTTGAATTAATGTATTGAAACTTTCTCTTTATCACGATGGAAGCCTTTGAACTCCCTTCTATCGTAATCATTTAGCTTAGGAAATGTATTATAACCACCTCTTATTTTGTCCTGATCAATGGTGAGCTAACCTAAAGATATTTAGTGATGCAAAAAGGTTGAGACAAAGTGACCGCCTTTCACCTATCTATTCGTAGATTATATTGAAGCTCTTTCTTGTATCATTTCTATCTACATTAAGAATTAGAATTTCGAATATCACAATAAGCGCAACTAACACAAAATGTTCAACATTTCTTTAGCAAACAAAGTTAACATTTATTTATTCTTTTAAAACATTTTTTTAATTCTTTAGAGGACTTTATCATGGTTTGCTATCAACACCAATAAAAGGCTATTTATTTGTATCAACAAGATATCAAGAGGAAGATAACTTGATCAAATAATTAACAAGATTCAAAATTAAGAAACCTCTTTTAAAATGCTAATACATCCCTGTCACTGCATATAGACTCTCCCACTATGATTGCATTTTATTATTTGAATTATTGAAAAGGAGAATTGTGAATTAGAATAATAGAAACATATACTTGTGATAAAACAATAGTTGATTTCTTTATTATTAAATAGTTTACACATTTATCGGTTTCCTTCTTCTGAATTTAATAAGATAAATTGAAAGAATGCTATGTATAAGGAAAAAACTAATGTAACTAAGGCCAAGATAAAAAGGAGTGAGCTTTGTATACTAAAAGCTAGTTGAGGGTTAGGTTTCCTTTTTATAACATTGAAGAATAAGGTGCTCCTTGTTAAGAAAATCTAGAAACTTTTGTTAAACCTCGAGCCTTTATAAGTTCGTAGATACATATACATTTCTTGAGAGGAAAAAGTATGTGAATGGTTGTACCAAATACTTTCAATATCTTGGACCTTGCATTAGATCCCTAAGGTAAGGGAAAGGCTTAGGGTGAATAAATTAAAAGTAATATTAAGAAATGGAAGAACTTTTATGGTATGACAATTGGCAACCTCTAGAACACCTTTAAAATTTTGTAAATACCATATTCACAAATGCAAGCTTACCATCTTACTTAAGAGTGTCAACTATAATAAAAATATAATTGAAATTGGCCTTTTGTTCACCCTAAGGGATTCTTATTTATTAAAAAAAACTTGCCCATAAACCCTCCTAATTTAATTAGAAAAGGTTTTGTTATGTAGATGAGACACCAATCCCTTAAATTTACTATTAGATCCTACTTAAAGATCTTTATTAAGGGTCAACATACTGTGCATTGAAGAAATTTAGTTTAATTTCCCATTTGCTTATCAAAGATATCTTTCATTTTATGACTAACTGTTAAAATAAGGATTTAAACAATGGACATAATGCTTTTCAATGTAATAAATGATGTTGTTTGTATGCTCTATAATCAAGTAACAAAATCGCGCAATCATTTCTTCTTCAATTACTAATACTTAAAAATAGTATGGGAGAACTCTTTTATCCTTTGTAATTCATTTTGTAATTTGAACTAATAGTTAAGCATTATGAATTGGGCAATTAAAATTAAGTTTAATAGTAAAAGAGACTTAATCTTTTCAAGGTTGCCCTAAGTAGTACCACTTATACAATTTGTAAAGCAATAAACTTAAAATTTTTCAAGAATAAGAAGATTGAAACTTCAATTCTCGATGACAACTTGTTTAATTAAATTAGACTAATCTCGACTACTAAGGAGACTGATTTGAATCTTAATCTAGTTAATGCCTCCAAATAGAATCTCTTGTAATTTGGTTTGCCCATTGTGTCTTATTGGCAGTAGAGTGTCTTGTTAACTCCTCCTGTTGAGTTGTAACCAACTTATCAAATTGACGAAGTACTTAAAATTAATTACAATTCTCTAAACTCTTATAGTAGTCATGAAACTAGATCGAATCTTTAGAGAATTGAAAACTAGTTCCTTAATGTCAATTGTTCAAACAAAGTGGGCGATTTATGATTAATTAACTAATAAACTAAATTTAACAAGGAATCAAAGTAAATGAACTCAATATTAAAGATTGAGAAATTTAATTTTTTGTAATATTGGTCATTGGTCTAAAAAGAATAATTTTTACAATTTAGGAAATTAGTTTGAAACATATTATAATAGTCATAATAAGTGTCAAATTTTTCTAAATTAATTGGTTCAAATTCATCATTAAAACCAAAATTTACCATAAATTTATTAGGTATAATAGCATTTCATTTGTTACTTTTACCAACCTTCAAGATAAGTACAGATCACTGAATTCGTGGATAGTTATAAATAATCAACATTATATTAATTTGTCATATTAATTAATATTAATTATTCATAAATACAAGCACACAAAACAAAACAAAAACTTGAATTAAACAAGAATTTAAGTTTAGAACAAAACCTCATTAGATTACAATTAGAGTTTTAAATCCCTTTAAATTAGAATATCTAGAATTAGCCACATATAGTTTTAGCCTCAATGCCAAAAATAGAAGAAAAGATGACAGATGAAGAGAAAATTTCAAAGAAATGAAGTGTAATGATACCTAGAAGTGTTGGACGTATTTTTCTCCTCTATTTCTACTTAAAACGTAGTCCTCTTCTATCTTGCCAAGAATCATATCTAAAACAAATATAAATCCCTACATAGGCTAAAGTTATGTTTTCTAATTGAAACCACTCTTAGAGCTAGCATGTTCTCACCTTATTCACTGTAGTAATCTATTCATTTTTTCTAAAATTTGCAATTTTAACAAATAATGATCCAATTGGATGCAATCTCTACTTGTTATATCTTAAAACAAAACAAATATTGATTTTCTCATTTAGACACTAAAATATAGTTAAAATGAAAGAGAAATTAGAATAACCAAATAGTATCTCATCACTTACAACTACATCATTCAGTTTAGTTACTAATTTTTTTGCTATTATTTGTTCTGCACTCATTTGTCATCTTTTCTAATTTTATTTAAATTAAAAGAGTTTAAATTAAAAGACAGGATTCATAATCTGTGTAAAATTCAATTTATTTTTACTTTTTGCCCTTCATCCCCTACACTGCTTTGGGGAAAAAAAATTCCTTCCAATGACATTGTAGACATTCCCCTCATTGATCCTATATCCTGAGCCAAATGTGCCTGTAGGAGGGTAGGAGATTTAGACTTCCATTCAGACTTATGAGACATTATTAAATCTTAACTTCAAAGAATGCTTACCAGATCTTAAACAAATTTAACAATAATGTCATCCACAAAGTGCCACAATGGCCTTATTTGGCAATCAGCTGATTGCATTATTTATTATCTGATTCTATTAGCTGATAGCTGATTATATCAGCTAATTTAACCAGTAGATTGCATTAGCTATTTATTAGAGATGTTTGATAAAATTAGTTGTTTAGTATTAGTTATTTATGTGTAAAATGACTTATGAAGACATGACTTTAAAAAAATTATAAGATATGAATATTATATATTTTAGTATTTTGATGAATATTCTGATAAAAATTTTGATTTTAAATATTTAATTCTACAAAATTGAAGTTTATAACATGCAACACACATTTACGCACATCACAACTTTACACAATTATACAAGTACTCATTTATGCACAAATGTGTATATGGATTATGAACAATACATACTCAATGACAATCCTGGGTAAATATCCTTTATTCTCATCACTTGATCATTCATATATCAAAACTCATATAAGTCTAATTTGAACTTAGGTTTACACCTCAATAAAACAAATTTTATTCTAAGTTCATAACTCAATCGATCATTCTAGCTTTTTCTCGAAACAGATTTTCAGTTCAATTTGGCATGGTCATTAAGACAAGGAAAATGAAGTAATTAGGCATCACCTTCTTCTAAACAAATGTTTCAATATGTCTTAAGTTTCTAATGACACTAAGTTCTCACAATTTGGTTCAGTATTCTGCAAGTTATACACAAAATACTTCAGACTGTACTCAAACTACAACAATACTCTATACTCAACTTCAAGCCAAATTCTGAAACTTTTAAAAATAGAATTAAAATTTGATTCCTTCATGAAATTTGTATCCATATGTCTCTAGTTTAATCTAAACTTAAAATCATCCCATTTGGATATGTACAGATCAAGTTATGGTTAAAAAAAATGAAGGATGTTCAAAACTATCAAAAATCTTTGCACCCTGTCATGATCATGCTTGTGCATGATCGTGCATTTCCAGTTGGTTACTTACTGTCATGATCGTGCAACTCCTTTGAGCATTAACATGTTGCTGGCTAGTCACAGAGGTGACTTACTTTAGCCAAATATCTAAAGGAACCAACCTTCTCGTTCTCTCTCTAACCGTCACCAACTCCTCCTTATCCTTCCCAATTTCAGAAAGGTTCCCACTTTCATCTATATCTATATGTTTCTGAATCTGGACTCTTCCCAACTCCTTGTCTTGCTCTATTTTAGTCTTTTTACCTTAAAACTTGTTTGCGGTATGCTTTCAGATGTAAACATTTGCTCTTTATCTTCTTGTCTATTATATCTTCTTCATTTCCTGCATTTTTGAAGTCTTGTATTTGTTTACTTCTTCAGAACACTGCTTTTCCTTGCTTGTTTTTGCTTCTGGGTTGGTGTTGCTTATGGAACTCAACTAGCTAGGTTCTTTTATTCTTTCGGTGTGCTATTTTCGTGGTCAAGCACTTCGTTTGGAGAGCCTTCGTGTCAAAAGGTGAACAAGGCCCTAGCAACTATTATAGAGTTCGCTGTAGGCCGAAAAATGGGAACTACTCCTCTCCAACCAGTCGAGTGTCTTTTCGATCCCCGATCACCCAAGGATTGCCCGACGAGACTTGAAAGCTGCTTTCTACTTCGGCATGAGGAGGGGATTAAGATATACGTGGAAATAATGCATGGCAAATTTGTGAGTTCTAGATGCGTGTTTTTTAGGATTTAGGTTCTAGTACATGGATTCAACTGCAACAACTCCTCTAATTTCACGTTGTTATTTTTCCTGCAGATCTTGCAAAAGAAGTGATGAAGAATCTTGACTCCATCTTTGCTACAAAGCCTCGTGTATTTTGTACAAATATCTTATCTTATGGTTAAAAAAACATAGCTTGTGCCCTATATGGAAAATATAGAAGACAAATGAAAAAGCTTTATCAGACACTTGTTCCTGCATGCTGCAATGAACAAACTCCAATGTGCCATTCTTTGTGAGTTCTCGAAAAAAGAAACTGCATGTCTATGTGTTTATTGCAACCATGTATAACTGTATTCTTAGAAAGTTTAATTGCAAAGCTTTTATCATAATGGAGATATGAATATTCTGGAGTTATTCAGCGAAAGACGTGTTCAGTTGTTCAGATCATGGAGAGAAGAAGAGATACTAAAGAGGGCAAAATCGACATTAAAATAAAACTATCAACTGATTACGTTAAAACATTTCTGTAAAGGAGCTTCTTCAAAATCAGCTAATTAGATTGAGTCAGCCAATCCAACCGGCTCATAACTAAACAACAAAATATTTTTTTAATATAATCAAATCTGTAAAAATAAGTCAACCAATTGAAAAACAATTTATCAGCTGTTCACCAAACGAGTTCGATTTCTGAAAGCGGCGTACCATTGGAAACACATGCACTCAATAAGTACAATAAGAGTAGCAATGCATCTAATTACATAAGATGCAAAGAGAAAAAAAAAAAAAAAAGAGCCATAAACACTAAACAGATTGCTCTTTTTCTCTTAAGCATGGTCTCAGAAGACTGTGAAAACCCAACTTTCAAGTTCAGCAGGGCTCCACCAGGCATGAGCAAAATACGGTTTGTTTAGATGTTTTTGTCTTTATCGAATTAACATATGAATCCTATGAATTCATAGAAAGTGTAACTGACGATCATGTTGGGCTTCTCTTTGTTTTAAAACTGTGAAATAAGTTTCAATTTGAAACGAGGTCTAATTAGAATAAAAATATGAAATATATAAAATCGCTTAAAACAATATATAACATAAAATCATTTAAATAATGTTGTTTCTGGAAAATGAAAAGCGTCTTGGGTTTGAGTAATTCTCCATTTAGTACATGAAATCAGCGCCGTGCTAATCCAACCAATGACTTGGTTGGGGTGTTGGATCGTTGGAGGACTTTGCGGACACGTCATCCGGTGTCGTTTGGCGGTTTGATGCGTATCCTCTTCCTGACGTGGCATTCTCTAGGGTGTCACGGAAGACTAAGACTAGCACTCCATAATCTCTGTCTCCATTCTGGCATGGTCCCACGTGTAACACGTTCTTTCCGCCTGCATGCCCAGAAGCCCATTTGCAATTTGCAAAGAGATGGTAATGGTACACCTCGCCGTATTACCTTGCTAAATTATACTACATTCTACAACTTCCTGTATTACTATCCTGCCACGCCAGCCCCTTTCCCCAATCTCTGTTCTTATAAGAAATAGAATTTACGAAAGAAAAGTAAAAATTCAAAGATTGTGTGGGCACGTCAACGCCTTCCATTACGCTATATAATTCTTTTTCTGGTAGCCCAACGAAACATTTCATTCTCTTCTCCGTATGAACTTTGCAACTTTTTGTATAAGTGCAATATAGCGAAAGCAGGTGACATTCACCGAGTAATTGGATTGCTGTTCTCCTTCTTGTTGTGCACAGAGACAGAGGCGTTTTCTTTCTAGCGGATGGATAGTCTGTGTTTAAAAACAGGGATTCATGGTATTGCCCCACCGATCTCCGTGGGTGTCGAGGCGCGTGTGAACTCGTCTCAGGTGACCGCGGTGGGGCGGGACAAATCCACTATGGCTGCAACGTCGACGCCCCCGCAGAAGACGGCGTCGAGATTCTCGTTTAGGTACCCGTTACAGTCGTTGTGGCCTGGAGGAGGTAAAACTGGGAGGAACAATGGGATTGCAGTAGACGACGCTGTTTTGGTGGCGAACTCGGAGACTGAAAATCGAATGGATGATGACTTGGAGAGCAGAACGATGAGGTCATCTGAAGGGCAAAATGAGAACTGGGTTTTGAAGATTTTGCACGTAAAATCGCTACGGGACAAGGAAGTTGAGGAACGAGGAAGTACGGATTTGGAAAGAGAAAGTCCTTTGGTTAACGGTACAAAGGAAGAGGAGCAGGAGGAAGAGAGGGAGGATGATGAAGAAGAATGCGGGGCCTGTAAACTGGAAGATGATGATGAAGAAGCTGTTGGGTTTGATAGAGAATTGTTTTCAAAATTTCTGAAGAGGGTGTCACTGGCTGAAGCGAAGTTGTATGCACAAATGTCCTATCTTGGGAATTTAGCTTATTGCATACCCGAAATCAAGGTACCAGCTTTCTTCTTATTTCTAAGTAATTTGGCTGGTCTTTTTATGATTTTATTAAATCTTTTGTTGATGAAATTGATCTTTCTTATGCTGATAAATAAAGAGCGGACTTGATTTGTCCGTAGGATATCAGATCGGTCTTTACAAGACTGGATTTAAGCGTTTTCACTTTATTTTCTTACGTTATTCAATGTTTCTTGCTTATGCTGTTTTAGATTCACTTATGGAACTTCCCACTCTTACATCTTCGAGTTCTCTGTTTTTCCTTTGTTTTAGATTCACTAGCCTTCTTTAGAATTGCTTGAGATCTGTTGTGTATCTCGATTAGGAATCTGTTTTAATAGGTTGATCAAATTTCCTTTGGTGAATTCAGCCAGAAAATCTCCTCAAGTATCGTGGCCTTAGGTTTGTAACATCGTCGATAGAGAAAAGAGAAATGGCAATGAAAGCTGAGAAACTTCACGTGTCGACTGAAGGTCAAGTAGAAGAGAAAAGGATAGCAAAAGAGGAGGCAGAAGGTAAAAAGCTAAAGAATAATAGTAGTCGCACAAGTGCCTCGGCTGCTTATCAGATAGCTGCCTCTGCTGCTTCTTATTTACTCTCACAGACAAAGAGCATACTCCACTTCAATTCCTTAAAACCCGAGGCTGTTAAAGATCCTCATCAGGAATGCAATGGAATTGATGATGATGCTACATTGATGAACTCAGAAATGGCCTCTTTGATGGCAACCACGGACTCGGTGACTGCAGTGGTTGCGGCTAAGGAAGAAGTCAAGCAAGCTGTTGCAGATGATTTGAGTTCAACACGTTCAACACCCTGTGAATGGTTTATCTGCGATGATGATCTGGGTACAAGGTACTTTGTGATTCAGGTAATGAGCTCTAGTTTACAAATAAACAACCACTTTATATTTAGAGACTTAATTACTTCAAGATTGTTTTGATTTATATTTCCATCACCTATCTTATTGTAATAGATATTGACTCCTTGGATTGTGATCTTACTCGGAGTAGATATTATAAATTTGTAGACATTAATCGATTGTAACATTGATAATTTGGTCTTAGTTATGAATCATTCATGGTTGGTCGTTATTAAGCCATCCTCAGGAGATGTGTTATTTTCTGATATGCAGGGATCTGAATCTCTGGCATCTTGGCAAGCAAATCTACTTTTTGAGCCTGTTCAATTTGAGGTAAATTATTTACTGATCTGCCATATTCTAAATCAATAAAATGTTCAATGACGATTTCATAGAGCATCGTAACAAATGCTTTTTTGAATTCTTAAAGGCTATTTTCTACAAAATTTCGCACAATAAAACAACTTGGCATGACATAAAATTGAACTAAATTGACAATGCCATCCTGGTCCAGGGGCTAGACTTTCTTGTGCATAGAGGCATATATGAAGCTGCAAAAGGCATGTATGAACAGATGTTGCCTGAAGTTCATGCCCACCTAAAGTCATGGGCTAGGCATGCAACATTTCGATTTACAGGGCATTCACTTGGAGGAAGCCTGTCACTGCTATTAAATCTTATGCTGCTTATAAGAGATGAAGTTCCAGCGCCATCCTTGCTACCTGTTGTAACATTTGGTGCTCCATCCATAATGTGTGGAGGTGATCATCTTCTCCACAAGCTTGGATTGCCAAAGAATCATGTTCAGGCTATCACAATGCACAGGGATATTGTGCCTCGGGCCTTCTCTTGCAACTATCCTAATCACGTTGCAGAGCTTTTGAAGGCTGTAAATGGGAATTTCCGTAATCATCCATGTCTGAATAACCAGGTATAATGTACCCCACTATGTATATGTTTTTGCATCTTTTATCCATGAACATCTTACTGATGTTATTGTTGCCTTTTCCCTGCAGAAGCTATTATATGCCCCAATGGGGGAGCTTCTGATTCTCCAGCCAGATGAGAAATTCTCTCCCCGCCATCATCTCCTCCCATCCGGTAGTGGTTTATATCTCTTAAGCTGTCCATTGTCTGACACCAATGATGCAGAGAAGCAGCTCCGTGCTGCACAGACTTTGTTCTTGAATTCACCGCATCCACTTGAGATCCTCAGTGATCGTTCAGCTTATGGATCTGAGGGAACCATTCAAAGGGACCATGACATGAATTCTTACTTAAAATCTGTGAGAAATGTAATTCGCCAGGAGCTAAATCGCATACGAAAAGCCAGGAGGGAGCGCCGTCGTAAATTCTGGTGGTCCATTCTAGCACCAATTGGCATCAATAGCAGCGTCATGGTGGGGAGGCCAGCGGCATCCATAAACATGGGTCAAAGCCAATTCAATTTCTCTGGCGGCTTACAGACCGGAAGAGAGTCCCTGAAAAGGTTCAATAGGCTTGTTGCCTCACAACACATGCACTTGTTTGTTATTCTTTTGTTCCCTATTCGGTTACTACTTCTGGGAGCCTACAGCGTAATGAACTTTAGTTGACTAGGCTATTTGATTTGGTTACATCACGTACCAATTGTGGGACGCTGTACAGCTTGCAACTTGCAGACTATTCTTTACTTTATTCATTGGTTCGTTAAAAAAAATACAAAAAGGAAAGTAGAAGCAAGGAAACAAGTCGGGTTTCCCTTGTAGACTGAAAAAGTTCGATTGTATCACGTAGATAAAATTCGTGTTGAACTAGCTTTGTAAGTAAATTACTCCCTCCGTTTCATAATAAGAGTCGTTTTAGATACATTTTAATTATTCAAAATAAGTGTTATTTTTGACTTTGTATGCATGTTTATAACTTTTCTTCCAAAATTAACCTTTCATTTCTCTCTCATCTTAATTATACAATCACAATTTTAAGATAATTTCTCTCACATGCTGATTACCGAGGTAATTTTATGAGAGTATTAATAAGAGTAAATCTATAATTTTATTATCTTTCTTAATAAACGTGTATTTTTTTAAAACGACTTTTATTATGAAACGGAAGGAGTATAGTCTAAAGCCTCTGTCATTTGTTACTGTTTCATGAGTTTTCATTTAGGAGTGGTCAACTTTGCAGTTAATAAACACAATATTCCCGAGGTAGTTGGCGTTTAGAGGATGTTGATTGCTCCAAGCACTTAAATATCTCTCTACTAACCATCCCAATCACATCAGCAATAATTGGGGTCAAAAGTGGATGGTACACAATAACCAGGCCAAGACATCAACGAATGAATTGACGTCGGTCTGATTTTTCACGCTCCTAATCTATAACCATTTTTTTTAGTTACTCCCGCGGTTTTTTAGAAGGGTCATGATTATAGAAAAGCACTTTTAAGTTATCTAATCTCAGATTAATCATCGCTCTAATCAAAAAGGTCTCTTATGGGAGGTAAAATTTTGACCCTAAATTTTAAACGGCTGCATATATAAGGACTATTCGAACCCACGGCTTCACTTAAGTCAGAAGAATCCTTTACCAATTCACCTACACCTGAGATTACCTAACTTATAAACGTTATTCTTTCAGCTAAAATTCAATATCTAACTGGGATTCATTTCCATTTTAAGCACGTGTACAATTACAATCACATGATACATAGCCAGAAGTGGACAAGGCCCGATGAGGCAGCTAGTACGTGTCATGCATGTCTGACTGCTTAGACAAACACTGGTGTCCCGACTCCCGAGGAGTCCAGAAAGGCTGGAGTTATTTGTTCCTATCCAATCCAAACACGGCCTTGTCACCACCGTGTCTTCTACGACAAGGTAAATGCGCGTTGGAGGAGCGTTTGGGCTTTAAGACGTGCATGAATTGATTTCAACCAAAATGGTCCTTTTTCTTTTGGCATGACTTTTAGGAACAGCAAAAGGTCCGACAGTTGGTTGTGTCGTTAAAACTTAAAAAGGGTTTTTAATAATAAGCAATTTAGAGAACCCGATAAATCAATCAGTGGAGTATTTCACGTCCTATCCCGCTACTTCTCAACCAATGAATTTTAGGGATAGCAATGGAAATTAGGCCAATTTTTTAAAAAATTAAAAATATAAAATAATATTTTTTATTAAATTAAGGTCTAGTTTATTTAAGTTTAACCTAACTGAGACTTAACTCTTTTAAGTAAAATTTACGGGATTGAGTTTCTTTTACTGCTTCCTTTGAGTTTCCTTTGTACCAAAAAATACTAAAGACTGGATATGGCACAACTTGAAGCCAAATCAGTTAGATTTGTGCTACTGGATGTGGAACTGGGAAAATCTGTCACTGCGCAACATAATCTATGTTTCTAAATTCCCAAATACAGAAGAAGCTGCAATTTTGGTGCAGCCGATTCAATGTTTCCAACAGCAATCACCCCTCAATATTAAACAGGGATGAATGGGCTGATTCACGGACCTGGATTCAAATATTTTCAATAGGCCGATTTATAAACCAAGCTCAAGCATAAACCGATCCGAGACTCAACTATTTTAAGCAAAATAATATCGGATAAACTTAAACCTAGACAACTTAGATTTGGACTGAATTAAAAAAAATGTTTTATACTTTTAATTTAAAAGAATTTGACAGGATTAGCTCATGGGCCGGCCCATTGTTATCCCTAATATTAAAGTAGTTTTGAAGAAATTCCTGTCTTGTATTTACTAAACCAAACCAATTTGTTGTCTGCAGAGAATTACATCTAAAAAAATTATCATTTATTACTTACCACTATTTTGCTAAACAGTTCTTAACAATTGACAAAGTGCAAGCATCAAAAATATCAGTTACCACTGTTCTCCTTAGTTCTTGATCATGAGTACATAAACTGGGCAGGGACAACGAAAAAGCTACATATAGCGAGCAAGCGAATTTGCTTCCAACTGATTTTATCCATAGCATGTTCCCGGCTAGAGAGTGTTGTCCAAATTATAAATTCAACTTACCAGACAAGTACCACGAATGCATGGCAAGGCTACCAAAGGACATGATATTAGCAAGGGAAGACAAGCCATGTATCATTCCAAACTTCTTGTTCATGGCCGCTAGCTTCGGATTAGTTTTTGCAGTTTCTCGATTCTTTGACCACCCAATTTCACTCCCAATATTATCTTCTCGCTCCACTTTGTGCCTTTGTTTCATCATCTAAGACACAAAGGCAAACTGAAATGAATCCCATAAAGTATGTAATAGTAATCACAAGCAGCCGTGGAGCCCAACAAGGAAACAATTAGAGAGTTGACGTTCCAAAACAACAAATTCTTAGTGGATAAACAACAAGAACAACTATCTTCAGTGAATTCAATGATAAAGAGTCGTCTGAGTGTTTGGAAATGAAGAATTGCACTTGAGAATACAGGTAATATGAAAACTTTTTTTCACATAACATTTGGGAGATAAGATATACATAAGTCCAGTCAATTCAATCCAATTCAACAATTTGACCAAGATGCTGTAAGATTTTCAAAACCTGGAAATCTATAACTTCATACACATGTACCATGGAAAGAATAATACCCATACCCATTTCACTACCAACGAACAATATGTGTTTGGAAGTAGTCTAAAATTTGTAATTAAGCAATACCTCGATTGTCATAGGCGTGAAGACGAACAGATTGGTGAGGTTGAAGACAAAAGAGGATATTAGAAACCCAAGCTGATACTTCTCGGTTGTGGTTGCCGTATACCATGGATGCAAGTACCCAAACGACGCTACAGATATCGCGCAACATATCCCAACCAGTGCAAAGTACGCAGGGAACATCTTGCTTTGCAAATTACCAAACTGATGCCTCGGAAGATTCCTAAGTTTGACAGAAAAAAGAAAAAGGAAATGGAATCAATTATATAAATAAATATACCTCTTCTCAATCTGCAATCATTGATGTTGCACTACAGAGTTCACAGTTAAGATTCAGAATAGAGTTTAGAATCACCAATTTCAATTGTAACGTCTGTCTACTTCATAATTCTAAAACCATTTATTCGCAATTTACTGCTTCTCCATTTGTCTAGTGACTAAGTGTACGATTAAAACTTGAATTTTCAAGATAAAAGAAGTTAAAGATGGGAAACCTATGTAGCACGGACACGGCAAAATGTAGCCGTGTCCGGGTGTCGGACACGTGTTCGTGTCGGACACCTACTGACACTCGGCGGACACAGGTCGGACACATCTGGAGACTGCTCGGACTTTGTTTAATGGAATATATGCTCCATAGAATATATGTTCCATGTTTTTTGAGAGGGGCTTATAAAGTACCAAATATGTATGAAATATCAAGATGTTAGAAGTTTTGAAACACATCAATCAATATATATCATATTATGAATTTTGAATTTTTTCTTAATTCTAAATTTTATAATATATACATATGTCGTGTCCGTGTCCACCACATTTTAGAAGTTGGTGTGTCCCCATGTCTGTGTCCGTGTCATGTCCCGTGTCCGTGTCCGTGTCTGTATCCGTGCTTCTTAGTGGGAAACTGTGGGATGAAATATACTTAAACATGATAATGCCGCCAATGAAAGTGACCCAAAGAGCAGCACCGAAAGCGGTAGAGAAACAGAGTAGGTGAGCCAACTTGAGGTAGGCGGAGAGCTGACTGATGGACTTTGATCCAAATGTTTCCGGTGAGAATATCACACCGACGGCAAAGAAAGCAACCGCCGCCAAGAATCGTGTTAACCAACCCATTCTTCTACTTCTTCTCCGTTGAGGAAAGCAGTTTTCAGGAGACACTCAAAAAAGATAAGCCGTTGATTTTATCAACTCCTATAAATATAACTATCAGTCATATACATTCCAGTTTTCTTCAATGATTGTTTATTGTTAGATACTTGAATTAATGCTCATCCGAAACTACGAGGTAGGTAAGTTGGTAAGAGGTTCTCCTGATTTAAGTGACAGGTTTGAACTGCTCTTATATACGTAACTATTTAAAATTTAAGGTCAGAGTTTTATTTTCTACAAGAGACCTATCTGATTTGAGCGGGGATTAGTTTGAGAATGGATGACTTAAAGGTGCTTTCTCATAATTGGAACCTTCCTAAAACATCTCGTGGGTAAAAAAAAAAAAATGCTCATCAGATAAGTAGCAAATTAAAATGTGCCACGTGACATAGGACAGTTGAGAAAATTATTTTGATAATTCTAAAAATATCTCCTCTTCCATTTTTTTTCTTTAAACGGAAGTATGTATGAATAATAATTCAAGGTAAAAAGCAAATGCATTACTAATGGGTTGGGCTGAGCCAGGTTAACATGGGCTTAG
Source organism: Erythroxylum panamense (assembly GCA_027123425.1). Classification (NCBI taxonomy): domain Eukaryota; kingdom Viridiplantae; phylum Streptophyta; class Magnoliopsida; order Malpighiales; family Erythroxylaceae; genus Erythroxylum; species Erythroxylum panamense. The sequence continues at coordinate 6,924,377 of JAOTIZ010000004.1, read as the reverse complement.
GCTTGGGGCACATGACTCATCTTGGCCCAGATTTTTTAATTTAAATTTCGGAAAGCAAATTCCATAACTTTAGAACCTTTGGGTCAAGCTTGAGCATCTTGAGTCCGAGTCCAACTTAAGGTATGAATTTTTTTTTAAAATTTGAGCTTATTAAAATCCGGTCACATATCAGGCTAAACCCGAGCTTATTTATCATCCCTACATTATATAAAATTATTAAAACTTTTAAGTATTAGAAGTACTAGCAAATTAATAAAATTTTAAAATAATTTAATAAATTTAATATTAAGATCAAGTTGGAGTAATTATAGATAATAATTTATATGACAATAATCTTGTAAAATATATTTATTAATACTACAAAATTTTAATAGAAGAGTGAATCCTTGAAACAATAAGGAATTTAATTTAGTGAAGCACAAAAGAAGCCAATTGATGATGGAAAATTACAAGAGATGAAAGTAAAGGATTATCTTTAGACTAGATCAAAATTTTGAAAATCATTTTGAATAAAGATAAGTTAAAGCAACCGGGACTCTTTAAACAATAACGATAAGATTTTTTAAAAAAGTTTGAGATGTTAGGCATGAAGGAGAAAGAGCTATAAATAAGGATTTTGCTCATACTTTTACTATAGTTAACAAGTTAAAGAGACAATAAAGCAAAGATGGATGATGTACTACCTCATAAAAATAATGAGATTTATGACATCTAAGTTCAATTACGCGGTGTGATCTATTAAGGAGTCAAATGATTAAGATGTTCTTACCATTGATAAATTATAAAGTAGTTTTCTAATACATGAGCAATGTATGAAATCTCGTGTTATGGAAGAGTAATTATTGAAGGTTACTTTTGGAGAGTCTTCAAAAGGGAAGGGTTAAGGTTATGGCAGAAAGTAAGGAAGCGGAAAGATTGAGGCAGGCATGATTTTGAAAAATCTACTATTAAATGTTGCCATTGTTATAAACTTGGAAATTTTCAATATAAATGCCAAATAAGGAGCCTGATACAAAAAAAAACTATAGGAAAAGCACATGGAGAGCTTCTCAAGTCCTTAATTGGTACATGCCAATATATGTGGACCAATTAGCCTTATATCCAACACAGACAAAAAGGTGCATGGTTAGTTTAATTAGTGACTATAGTTGTAAAGAAGGTTTATATTTTGTTCAACAAATCATAAGCTTTTGTTACTTCCAAAAGATATAAGAATCAAGTTAAAAAAAATGAGTGGTTTATATATAAAAGGTCACCATACTAATCATAGGAGTGAGTTTACATCAATTGAACTCACTAATTTTTGCAATGATAATGGTACTTAAAGACAACTAACAACTATATACACTCCTCAACAAAACGATGTAGCGGAGCAAAAGAATGATGTATGTCTAGAGTATATATATTTGACTTAGTGTATTAATATATTTTCTTATCTACATTACAATGATTTGATTAATTTTGTTTGATGTTTTAGGTAATTTTTAATATAATGATTTGGAATAAGTTTGGCTAGGGAGAGCTTTGCATGTCAAATAAATAAGAAAATATATCTTTAGCTAAACACGATCTCAAATACAAGCATGTTATAGCCCATGACCCTCTTTGGATAAAACAAATTGAGGAAAAGATTAAGCATGGCTTAGCATATAAACATGTACCAAGGCATGTCCCTCTAAAATTATAATGCAAAGACATAACCTCACATGTAGATATGTCAAAGCTTGTTCATATAACAAAAAAGATATAGTGAAGTATATGACCTAAAACATAGGTATGTTAGTGCTCATCTTCCTTTCTAAAAAGAAAAATTGAAGGGCAAAGTCAAACACAACCTGAGACATGGATGTGTCTCAAATTATGTTCATTGTAGAATGTATTTTCAAATAGTAGTGCGAAATCTAGTTTAGGGATTTTCTTTTGATAGTTTTTGCTTAAGGTTAGGGTTAGCATTTGTAAGAAAGAGAAACCATATAACAAAGCTTCAAGCTATCTTAAATAAGGAAAGAGATCATGAATCATGCTAATGAAGTGGAATGCATCAAGAGATTAAGATCTTCATTGACATAACACTTTCTATGATTTGTTCAGTTCTTTTATTTGTTTATTTTAAAGATGATTTAGGTCTAGATAAATGGAAGCCTAGTATTATCTTATATAGATTAATTTTAGTAATTTATAAAAGAGTTTTATGGTTATGAAAAATCATCGTTTATCTTATTGTTGATTGGATATAGATTGAAGGTTAAATCAAATCTTAATTTACATTTAAACATTTGAAATAACCTATCTATAGACTGAACTAATATTTGGAATTAAATTTGGTACTAAAAATAGACTCATATGATTCTTTTGGAAAGAGGGTTAATATAAAGTTTCAGAAATCTTAGTGCACTTTTAGGTGTTTTAATCATATAGACATATTGGTCATTTACTCTAGGAATAAGTGGTTGTATATTAAAAATGACAATTCATTAACTCAAAATATTTTTTTGGTCTAAGTCATAAAATCTTTAAACAACAAAGAAGTATAAGATGATGTTAGGAAAATTCTTATTAAATATAATATTATCTCTTATTTATTATCATTGATTATTTTCTTGTTTTGTTTCTAGTGAATTCTTGATCTATGTAGTATAATCTTAAAGTTGGAAAAAATATTAATAACCATTATTATTGACTAGATAATAGTAGAAGAGTCAAACACAATACTTAATAATTTATTGTGGAAATAATACAAACAACAATCAAGTTTATGACTCTATTGTGGAGCTATTAGTAATTTTAAAGATATTCAATAACTATTAATATAGTAGTAATCTAATTGCTTTCTATCTTTTCTTGTTTATTATTCTTTAATCAATTCTAATTCTCTATTTTTTATGCTTATTTTGTTTTGATCTTTGATTTAAGGTACATAGTGTATGCTAAGAAGTAAATCATCTAAATTCTTAAAAAAATTTAAAAATAGAGAAGAGGAATCTAATACTATGGAAGGTGAGCATAAAATGATATTGGACTAAGTGAAGCCATTACCCATAAGGACACGTCCAACATAGATAGATCAGTAGTTGCATTAAACAACTTTGAGATCAAGTCTAGCTTTTTCCATATGCTATAACAATTTGTCTAATATGATGTTCTATCAAATGAAGATCTCAATATGTATACAACCATTTTATGTATATACATAGGAAATTAATTTTTTATAGTACTCTTTTATGTTTTTTATATAAATTACCTTGATTTGATTGGTTTTATCTGATATTTTAGGTGATTTTGGATGTCGCTTATGAATAAGTTTAGCTAAGGATTAAAGATCTTTACAAGTCAAATCATGAAGAAAATGCATCTTTGGTTGAGTATAATGTAACACCCCACTCCCGCATTGTTAGTAGTGTGTCCTAAGCTAGGCCAATGGATAGTTGTGATTCATGTATTAACATTATGACTTGTTAATAATATATTATGAGGTATTCCTTTCAT
>JAOTIZ010000004.1:6905782-6920791 GCA_027123425.1 Erythroxylum panamense | reverse complement strand
CCAAAAGCTGTTCCAAACAGGCACTATATTTGGCCAATGGAAGTGCTTTGGTCAAGACATCTACAACTTGTTTGTTAGTGGTTCTGTCAGATTTTGGTGGGGCTGGGCGCTGGTGCTTAGATCCATGAGATTGACTGATTCTGGTTGAGAGATACCTGCAAAATAATAAAGCCACGTAGGGGGTTGATTTCCGGTAGGCCCCTCCGACGCTCAAGTCAGTCTCTTGAGAGAGTTTTGGTGGCTAGCGAATAAAGAAAAATAGGGTTCTCTAAAGTCATACCTGTTTCATGATGAGGTAATGAATTTATATGGCTAATATATATAGGAATTAGGTTAATCCTCAAGGGATGGGTCGATCGGCCCATGCGCCGTTCTGAGTCTAGGCTTGGGCCTAGCACGATCGACCCAACCATAAGCCCCCTACTCCTCGAGTCTGACCAAGGAGAAGGGTCGAAGGAATACATAAGGATCGTGCAGTTCGTCTGTAGGACAGCTCGTGATAGGCCCGATCGGTCGGACATCAATGCTTAGTGCATCACAGGGTTATATAACTTATATGCATTGGATTGAGAGTTATAGCCCACAAAAACACATTTTTCTGATTTTTCATCAAGTTTGGATCTAGATTTAATCAAAGCATATGGTACATAACTAAAAATTGTAAGTGACTTACCTTAGGCTTATGACCTTTCTATGCCTCATATAGAATCTGATTGTATACTGCTTTGTGGGAGAGATGTTCTAGATATAGACAGTTGTAGCCACTACTTCTGCCCAAAAATGCTTTGGAATATCTCTTGTTGTCATCATGCTTTTACCCATCTCAACAATGGTGCGATCTTTCCGTTCTGCCACACCATTTTGCTCCAATGTATAGGGCACTAAGAGTTCTCTATAGATGCCATTCTTCTTACAAAAAACATTGAATTCATCTGAAACAAACTCACCACCTCGGTCTGTTCTAAAAGTCTTAATCCAATACCTAATTTGCTTCTCTACCAAGAACTTAATTTTTTTGAAATTCTCAAAAGCTTTAGATTTGAATCTTATGAAATATATCAAACTCATACGACTATAGTCATCAATAAAGAGCAAAAAATATCAACTCCTTCTTAAGGACTCAACTGACATGGGACCACATAAATCAACATGTACAAGTTCAAGGTAAGTTGACGCCCTCCAAGCCTCTTATAGAAAATGATGACCTGCTTTGTTTTCCATATACATATCCTTCACAAAAGCTAAGATCATCAATTTTAGGTAACCTAACAACCATGCATTTATTGGCTAACAATTGCAATCATTTGATATTCAAATGATCATATCTCAAATGCCATAACTTAGCTTATGGACTTTGCTCAGCAACCAATGCACAACTTTCATTACCAAGTGACACATCCAAGGGAAACATTCTATTTGAGGTCATTCGAGCATAAAATTTTTTTCCACCAGATTTCTTGTCATGGATACTATAGGAATCAAGATCAAATATAACAGAATAACCATCAATCATCAATTGTCCTACACTTAACAAATTATGAACTAAAGAGGGAACATACTGCACATCATAGAGAAGCTTTATATTACCATTTGCGGTTTTGATAGCAGCCGTACCTTTGCCATCAACTTTGACTGGATTGTTATCTTCGAGTTAAACTTCTGATCTCTTCGTCTCATTAAATTCCTTGAACAACAACCTCTCGCCACACATATGATTGGAGCAATCACTGTCAATAAACCAAATAACATCAGTCTCAATATCCATAATAGAGGGAGCCATGAACATATTGCTTTCCTTTTACGGTGTCTTGGTGAAATTAGCATTCTTTTGTTCATTTTTTGTTTAATCCACTAGTCAACCTCCATGTGCCCATATCTCTTGCAGTAGTGACATTCATTAGCAAATTGACCTTGTCCTCTTCTACGGCCACGACCTCAACCACGGTAACCTCCTCTACCTTGCCCTCTGCCTCTTATATTGTTTGATTTTTTGTATGTTGAAGTTTCTAACTTGCCTTTAGGATGAGGCTCCCCCTTACTTGAAAAGCCTTTTCTTCTATTTTTCTACTAGACCTATTCAACGTATCTGCATATGCTAATAAAGAACCCATCAGTTCATCAAAAGTGTAGATAGCTAGGTCTTTAGTCTCTTTAATGGAAACAACTACATGATTGAATTTTGAGGTTAAACTCCTCAAAACCTTGCCCATAACAGTTTCATTGCTCATATTTTCACCATTTGACTTCATATAATTGACAATTATATATACCCTAGAGAAATAATCTTGCACAGACTATTTTTCTTGCATTGAAAACTTAAAATGACGGCGAAGAGTTTGTAATTTAACTGTAATTATTTTCTTATATCACAGGGATTAATTTTTGAGAATTTCCCATACTTCTTTGGAGGCACTAGCTGGAGAAAATACTATCATCAAGAGCTTGCTGAATAAGGAATAAAGCCTTTGCATCCTTTTTTTGGTTGTCCTTTAGTTGCTAGTTGGACTATTCCGGATTGTATCTTCAAACCCTTTGTTTACTTTGAGACTTAAAAATATTATGCATTTTTAGATTCTAGAAGTGATAATTTTGCCCCTTAAAAATTGGAATTAGGGACAATGATGTTGTCATAGAGTCATTTGTTGCATAGTTGTTTGTTTTTTTCCTCACTAATGTTTCACGCTATATTTGGTATCTTCAAATACCTTCTCTATCAAGTCTCAAAGTTTTTAAGACTTTAGCATATTTTGCATTTTTAGGGATTGGAGCACCATGTTCCCGTTGGAGTGTTCCAACCCTGTTCTATTTAATCTTGTCCATATATTTATATGGACCCTATATAAATGTATAGATGACATTTAATGGAACAGAATAGGAACTGATTAATTAGAACAGAAGATCTGATCTCTATTTTTAAACTTCAAAAATGATAATTTTGCCCCTTAAAAATTGGAATTAAGGATTGTGTCATAGAGCCATTTATTGCCATGACTGTTTGTTTTTTTTTTCCTCACTAATGTTTCACGCTGTAGATGACTCTCTTTGGTTTGTGAGGTGGACAGGAAAAAAACTAAGGGCTTGAGTTTTTGTTTCTCTCACTCATGGGTTGATCTCGATTTTTTGGACCTCACTTTCTTACTTACTTTACTAATTCCCCTAATTGATTTCTGACCTCTCCTCCCACTTTTTAGTGGACTTGACCTAGTTATGGGAGAAGGAAAAGAGACTTCTTGTGCTCTTCCTCTCTCAACTGCTCTGATGCAAAAAGTTGTTGGGAAATAAAAGCAAAAAACAAAAATAAGTAGAAAGACAAGAGATGCCACGAGAGAGAGTCCTCACTTTTTTACCGCCTTGAGAATAAAACAACTACAAAAGACCTATTATATAGACTTACGGGCAGTGTTTTGAAAACCGGACCAAACCAGAAAATCGGAGACTCGAAGTATGAAACGATTCAGTTAAGCCTGTATTTTTGTAAGTGATTGGTCCGTTCATTTTATAATCAAATCAGTAAAAACTACTGAACTGATAAAAGAAAGGACCGGCCGGTCTATTTAAAATGCCTTTAATTTTGATGATTTCAACTTGAATGAATACTATGATTAGTGATCTTTTTTTTAATCTTTTTGATGAAATATGACTAGTGAGTTTTATTATCTTATTTTATGTTATGTTAGTGAACTTAAAAAAAAAACTTTATATTTTGAAGTTTAAAAGTTTAAGTTAAGTTTATAATTAGATAAATAATTAAATAGTATGTTTAAAATTATCTTTTATATACAATATATAAAATAAAATTTTATGTATTTATTAGCCATTGAATCACAGTTAAATTTCGGTTAAATTATTAACCTTTAAATCATTTACTTCTCCCGTTCAACCATTGATTAAAATTTTAAAACATTGCTTCATGGCGAAGTAAGTATTGGAAAAGGAATCATGTCCTTTAATGTAAACATTCATCCACTGGCATAAATCATTACATATTAAATGCCAAAAGACAAAAGTATAATAATTGACCCGCTTACTTACGAACTGCTCCTAAAAACTGGCAATTACAAATTATGAAGCGTCATTTAACACTTACTATTACATTGGATCAATCCCTACCATTTATTTTAGACAAAACATTATGTTTATGACTTATTTGTCAGATACTAGTGATTGATGAAGATTAGCTATGTTAATATTATAAGACTATTTTTCAACGTTTTTTGTTATGATTTATATACATGAGACTTCTAAAAACAATAAATACTAAGGGAGTACCGAATGTAGTTTTTTATATATCAGCCATTGAAGATTTAAAAATATATTTATGGTGTTAAAATAATTCCCATTTAAAGATTTTGCATGTTTATAATATAGCTTAAAAGATTATATAAGAGAATCTTGAAAATAATAAAGGCTAAAATTCACATTTATGACTAATTTAATGCAATTTATAATGTATTTTACACTATCCGTAAACTATGATATAATAAACATAATAGTAAAAGATGCTCTTTCTATAAGGAAATTTTAATTTTAATTTTTAAAATTCTTAAAAATATTTATTATTAGAAACCTTATATCTTATATTTCACTTAAAAATTTTGACAATGAAATGCATGTGACATATGAACTTGACATTTAAATCAACCAATGTTGCTTATATAAGTTTAACTCTTAATTTTATTTTGAATCAATTAAATCCGAATCAAATTAATAATTAATTATAATTATTTTAAAATTTTAATATAAGTTGAGTTTAATTAGTATGGATTGAGTTGAAGAATTGAGTTGAGTTAACGTGTTACTAATGTTTGATTAACTTATATTTACGTCGTGCGTTTGTCATTATTTTTTAACTTAATTATATGAGAAATAATTTTAAAAAAATTGAAAACATCAGAAGTTTTGAATGGGAAATTTAAAGATTAGAGAAATTTAAAATTTTTTAAATAAAACTTAAGAGAAGCCTAATCAAATAGTTAAATTAAAGACAAAACGCCAGATGGCCTATATTCTAACAGCAAGATCCTTGTTTAAGCCAGGGAATCGTCATCAAGGGATATCTCTCTAGTATCTTAATCACAACAAACTCCTACCACCATGATCAATATAATCAGTGCTTAAAGGGTTAATCAACTAACTAATTAAAAATAATGGCTGATAAACAGAGAGCCAGCCATTCCCATTTTCTAGACATGCTGGCATCTGAGGGGGCAAAAGCCGAGACGTGAGCATCTAATTCTCTTATTATTTTGCACATTAGCCATAAACACGACACCAAGTCCTCTTCCTGACGGCACAACAGAACACCAACACCATTTTTATTACAGGAACTTAACCAATCATATGGCTTGCTATTTCTCTGCACCAGAGAAAAGGCTCTGAGGGCTGCACGTGTCCGCGGATTGAATTTCACGTGGAGATGGGTAGCCAATCCATGTGAAGATGCTCCGAGATGTGTTAGTGCTCAGGTCGTATATGCTTACCAAATTGGGTTGGTCTTATTGTTAGAAGGGCCTAACTCATCCCTAAAAGTTAGTTCTAGAGGAGGAGGTTTGCATACTATTATAAATTGTTTAATGATCTTATAGTTGTCCGATGTGGGATTCCTGACACACCCCCCTCAGTTCAGAGTAGGACTGGACATCTGATGGACATATTGGACAAAGGGATATAACTGGGCACCGCCTCAAACCATCGAGACAAAATGACTTGGCTCTGATACCATGTTAGAAGTGCCTAACTCATCCCCAAAAGCTAGCTCTAGAAGATGAGGTTTGCATACTATTATAAATTGTTTAATGATCTTATAGTTGTCCGATACTATTATAAATTGTTTAATGATCTTATAGTTGTCCGATGTGAGATTCCTAACACTTATTGCCATCACCTTCTAATAATGCACTCAGTCTCAGATGACTTTTAGGCTGCTTTTTTCTCTCTAGAATTCAAAGTTATAAAGTTAATCCAAAATATTTTCAGATCTTATATGCTTTGTAATCGCGACTATCCTCCTAATGCATCTTCAAGGGTAAGGCGTAGTTTGAAGAATCATAGTTGGCGTGTTGCACTGAAATTTAAAGGCAAGAAAAAGCAGTATCAGTTAAATATAAGCAGAAGCAGGTAAGCATATGATTCCTTTTTAATGTATTAAATTCCAAGTACTTGTCATACGTGTATCTAACAGTTGAAGTATCTATCGTTCTTAACTGCTTGGTCTGCGATATCAGAGGATAAAATTAAATATACCCAGATAATAGAGTACCAATCAATTGCTTCATTCGTTTCTGGAATATGAACCAACGTTCGACTCCGAGGCCAATGCTAGCAACTAACTAAACATGATTACTGCTTTTCACCTCCCAAGACACGAGCATCTTGTCTCTATGTATCAAAGTTTTAGGATGTAATAGTTATAGATTCTTGAACGTGAATATCCTAATACGTATACGTTCGAACAAATCATACTTGCTAAGGGAGTATGAGTATCCCCTAATCAGCTCCATACAACCAATGCAAAACACATCTTTACCATCTTTTCAAAAGTGTCAACAGTTGACCAAATGGGATTAAAGTGTTAGACGTGGTTGACCGTTAACCCTTCAGAATCTCGCGAAAATGTCAACTTGATCAGGGGTTGTCACTTGGTCTGCCGGAATTATGTTTTAACTAATACATTTTCGACCAATTGCAGAGAAGTCCATGTGCTTCAGATCCACGACCTGCTCTCGTCGTGGAAGTTGGTTTGCCAGTTGCAGCCAACAACATGACAATATTTAGTGATAACAGCTCTTTGTATTCTTTTTCCTTCTTAAGTTGTTATTACGAATTAATCTGAAAAAGGATCTTGAGGTGAATTATTACCAGAGAATCATATTCCATAACGAAGGCTCTTTTTCATCTACAATAGTTCGTGAGTTATTTCAAATGGCATGGGCTAGCAGATTGGAATATTATAAAACACGTGAAAAAGAGGTGGTGTTGGATTGGGATGGGCTTCTGAGTTCTGAGGCATATCTCAAAGTTTTGGAATCTTTTCGAGTCATGACATGCCATCCCTACAGAGTCAGCCTTTGTTAAAGCCTTCTGCTTGTACGTACGATTCATTACCAAACTAAACAGCAATAAAATATACAAACAAGAAAACAAAGCAACAGAAGCAAAAGAAAATTCTTTCCACATGGTTTACTCAACCCTGTACATCCCCTTTGTTCACCCAAAAATTCTTTAACCCTATCCAAAGTTCCAACCTCATAAAGGAGAAAGCTTCAAAATCAAGCCAAAGATGTAACATAACACGCAGTGATATATAACAACTTTGCTATATTCCGGGACATCGAAATTCGTAGAGTTTTGAAATGGTTGCGAGTAAAATAAGCATATTGTCCAATTCGTTTCTTTTCATTTGTTTTAGAGCTCTAATGGTGACAAAAAAAGAGTGTGCAAAGCCAAAACCTAAAACCGGCATGGTAATGGCAATAATGGGCATGAATGAATGCTCCATCGCACAAGAGGTCTATAGGAAAACGACTTCTGGATTATACTGTACCGCTAGGTACTTGATGCTATCATCACAATGATGTAGGTTTTGGATATTGGATACTCTCTCGTCGGGTTCCTTTCGAGGCCAGAGAAGCCAGCAATCATAAAACTTGTTTATAATATATATGTCAAGATCAGTGCCATGCTGCTCCTACAACGTTTTTGTCCTGCCCTCGCACATGCCAAGCTCAGTCGTTTACCTTCAAGGGGGTTTTGGGCATCTTCGTAAGGCCTGAGGACTGTGCACATGGAAACATGAATGTATGTGACTAGGAGGATTAGCCTCTATGATGGTACTCCCTTATTTTGGCACTGTAATCCATTTGCGAACTAATGCCAACTTGTTCGCTTGCACTCAAATAGAGAGCTCAATAGTCACTTGGTTTGATGAACAGCTCATGTGAGATGACATGACCAACAAACGTACAGCTTATATTCTTCCGCTACCAGTACCATAGATGTTATTGACCTTGTTATCCAAAGTTCAGAGAACTGCATGGTAAAATTTAGTATGTTGATTCTTACTTGAACTCAAAACTGTGCACTGGGGCCGAAAACCTGCAAGATTCTAAAGTGACAGGCATGCTATGGTTATATTCTGCACACTGTGACAGGCTTTGCTTGCCAGCCATTTAGGAGCTCAATTACTCTTTCTTCTGCTGTAAGGTACCAGTGCCCTAGGGCTCGTTGTACTTACAGTAGTACCACTTATCCAAAATGGATAATCACTCAACACTATTTGCTGGGTTTGATATAAATGCCTGAAACGTCATTGGCAGAGTGGCAGTTGAAGGAAAAAGGGGCATCAAATATCACAATTAGCTCTCATTTTGATTATTCATGGCCTAATTGATCACTTATCATGATTTTCAGGACTAGTGTAGAAATGTCCATGAACTAAAAAAAGGGGCAAATTTGAGCTGTAACAATATGCCCCTTTGGTATTAAAGTTATGATTTTTTTTTTTGAAAGCTCTGGACTCTGCAGATAGTCAGACGCGTGTGAAGATAACTTAGACAGGCAAGATTAGATAAGGATAAGGAGGAATGCTAATCATCACGTTGACCTAATTAATTCCATCATGTGACAATATCTTCAGGAGGATTGCTGCATATGGATCCGTAATCTGATTCAGATAAGATTAACAAAACCTGCACTTCCAAGATAAATCAATTAGCGAAGATTTGGGAAGACATCGCATGGTAATCTGTGTTTCAAGTGTTCCTAAGCCATTTTCTACCCACATATATACCCTTCAGTGCTGAGACCGGTGAGGTACATAGGTGAATATGGAACAGAAACCGGGAAAAAATGAAGAATACTCAGAATCCTGCTTACAGGGGCTGGACGTGCGTGAGTATGGATTCGAGGTTGTGTAATTTGTCAAATGGTTCATCGACATCGAATTGAACGTGGATTTGCTAAAGCTTTAAGACAATAACATGTTCCTTTATGTACAGAATAAGAACAATGTGAATTTCATATTAAGTCTCTCTAAGCTGGGTTAGCAGAAGACATTCTCGTCATTGATTCGTATCCTGTCTTCAAGCATTTTGGAAAGTTCTTCAGAAATTTTCGTTACACAATAACAATCCTTCGTCCAAGGGATCATGCATTCTCCACAATCAACGTATTCAACTTTGATATAGAACTTACTTAATGTAATTGAAGTATACTTATATTCTCAGCATCCATAACAATGAGACATTAACAACTTACAATCCAAAATGCAAAAGATTATTCATGTAATTCGTTTCTTTCAATACAGAGGAAAATCCTTTAGTTATGCTTTGCACCAAATGACTAGTAAATTTTGTCTAGTAACAATTGAGCAGAGAAATTCCTGTCTTCTTCTTTGAACCATCCTCAAAAAGAATAGTTTCTAATGGTTATTTTAAAGAAGAATCGGCCATTACTAAGAATTGCGGGGTGACCATCAGTGCCCCAAAAGCAAGTCAGGACTTGATGATCCCTAGTGCTCCTGCTTGAAGTGACACCGAGTGTTTGGTATCACCAATGTGAATGCTATGCTCTCCCAATGGAATTCTTCGAATCCCAGACCTATCCACTACGCTCAAGAACTTGCACACATGTATGTTAATCCCCACTCTCTGTTGTGCTCCTGCAGCCACATGTACCTTTTCAAAGGCCACCAGTTGTTTGTGGGGAGCCCAACGTTGGGCAGGCGGTCTGGAGTAGACCAATAATGTGTGGGTTCCGTCCTTTGATCCTATGTTTTTAACATCTACTTGAAGTCCTAACGAGAGCTTATTACATTTGGCATGTGTAACTTTGATTGCTTTGCCTGAGATGGTTATGTTTCCCGACCCACGGCGATGCCCGTCAATAGGCACTGAGACCATGGTGGGTGCATTTGCTATAGTATGAACAAAGTTTGTGTAGCTTAGTCCGTGCCCGAAAGGGTACAATACCGGACCTGTATAAAACCTATAGGTTCTTCCTGGATAGCCCTTTGATTCGCTGGGCCGCATGGCCATGTTTGTCATTGGCAGTTTTGTTAGGTACTCTTGTGGATACCATGTCATAGGTAGCTTGCCTCCTGAGGGGGGAGAAAAAAAAACAAAGCATTGCATGCATTAACTAAATTGGATAAAAGATGTGAACAACGTAAGCTAAATCCAACCTGGGTTGGCTGTTCCAAAAAGAACATCCGATATGGCTGCTCCACCGGCCTGGCCCGGATATCCAGCCCATAAGATGGCAGAAATTCTCGGGTCATTGTGAGCGAAAGTGACATCAATAGGCCCACCAGACATCAAGACCAATATTGTTGGGCCTTTTGAAGCTGATGCAACCTTAGAGACAAGATCTTGCTGTCGTCCAGGAAGAAGAAGGCCGGCCCTGTCCCTAGTTTCTGCCTCTACAGATTGGTCAAGCCCCATCACTAGAACTGTTGCATCAGCTCGACGAGCGGCGTCAATGGCTCCACCAAAGAGTTGGTCATCTGAGCAAGACACATCCGCACAACCCATTTGGTGAATTGTCCCAGCGTAACTCGCTATCCCTTGGACCGGAGATGTATATCCACATGCAACGCCTAACGACACCAAAAACCAATGAGTACCCAAGAAGGTAAAAGTCTGTTACGAAGTCTATTGCTCAAAACTTACCGGCGTAATTGCCAATCATGGTCACGGTGACATTGGAATTAGGCCCAATAACTGCAATTGTACGATGTCGGCGAGCAGATAAGGGCAGCGAAGGGCCATTATTCTTAAGTAGAACAATGCCTTGTCTAGCGGCTTCGAGGGCGAGCTCTTGGTGTGCCGGTGTGCACACATCATTTGGTCCTAGATTCCCATAGGGATGTGCTGATGGTTCACCATCAAACATTCCTAGTCTCATTTGGACCGCGAATGTATTGATCAACGCCCCATTTACATCAATTTCTTTAAGCAAGCCCTTCTTGACCGCGTCCTCGGTGTGCAACCCCAGAAAGGGACCACAATCCAAGTCCAATCCTGCTCTAATAGCATCGGCGGCTGCTTCTTCAGGAGTAGATGTGTAGTGTTGCTGATCATAGTAAACTCCGACTGAGTCACAGTCCGAAACAATGTACCTGCGCGCATGTGAAAAGAACATCATCAACTAAAGACATCGAAGACGATAGCATCTGTGGAATGATTACAGCATTATATATTACCCGTTGAGCTGCCATTGACCACGAACGGTTTTCCGCAGCAGATTGGGATCGGCACAGGTGGGGACGCCGTTAACTTGATTGTAGGAGCACATAACGCTTGCCACCTTCCCCTCCTTCACACATGCCCTGAAAGGCACATCAAATGTGTCCACAACGTCCTGCTTGCTCACCTGTTGACACAAGTCAATTCCAACGTCAGATAGCATTCACAGGCGTGTACACGTGGATCTGGACAGATGGAAAGTAGATTCCAATCCGATCCACACGCAAGTTGATAATAACATATACATGAATGGACTTTAGAGCAAAGACGAAAAGCAAGAGCTGAGCAAGCGCCTTGTCGTCGACTTGTAAGGATTAGGAAAAGATAAGACAGAAATAGAGCAAAGACGAAAAGCAAGAGCTGAGCAAGCGCCTTTTCCTGGTCTTGTAAGGATTAGGAAAAGATAATACAGAACTTTCTTTAGTCAAGAAGAACCAAGAAAAAGTAAGTCATGAGCATGCTGGAACAAGACACTCTTTTTCCGTTGCTATTTAATTTTTTAATATAAATGTACGGATAATGTCTGATAAATTTTATATAAACAAACGGATAAGATTTAATTAATAAAATAAGGTAAAAATTAATTAACAGAAAAGAAGATCTGATCTTGAGCATGTTGCCTGCAAGTTGGGAACCTCATGCCCTACAAGTTGATGTTCGGCCGTTTTTTTGTTCAATCAGGATTGCATTTCACAAGTATTGATAATAAATTCACGAAAATCTCAAGGTAATTAAAATGGGCATAAATCCTCTGTTCCAAAATGTGTGTACCAATTCTGTCTCATTTAATTCTAGCCATTTATTTATGTAGAACCTACATAAATAGATGATTAGGATTAAATGGGACAGAGTTTATACACACATTTTAGAACAGAGTATTTGTCCCCCCAATTAAAAAGTACTTCAATTCTTCTTCTAATTATTATTTTTCATCTCATAAGTCATCATTTTATATAGTGATACTAGCTCATCAGCAGCTCTATTTCACTGACAAACCTAATTGAAACTGCCCACTGGTTTTGCTGGAAAGAATTCAGGGAGTTGTTGAGGTTAGAGCTGGCCCAAACTACGATGCCAAAGTATTCAAAGCACCAGACCACTTGATCCCTAACAATTACTCTATCTTCAACGTTAGGTCAACCAGAAGAACGATCAGGACACATAATCGTTTGACGCTTAAGGTCTCCCAGTGCAGATTAGTACAGCAGAATACCATACCAACTTTTTTGTTTCAGTAAAGCAAAAGACAAAAATATACCTGAGCGTTGAAGTGGAATCGATCGACGCCGTTCCAGTTATCGAGGTCGTAGGCGGTATAGTGCTTACAGCAAGCAGCTACTTTTAACCGGTCACCGTCATTTCCCTGTAGACCTCTGACGTAGCTGGCTGCATATGTAGCTGAAACAACCGGATCTTCACCAGGGGTCTCCTGGGACCGGCCCCACCTGGGATCTCTTAATATGTTCACATTTGGGCTCCAATACGTGAGCCCGCCCATCCCCCCGTTGTACATTGCTCTGGCTTCGTCTGACACGACCTGCGACCCACGGGCGTACATTAGTATCCCAACAATCTCTGATCTAAATTGCGCAACCTGGTTACTAATCTCTCGAAGTGACATGTCTCTGATGACTGATTATTGTATGTGCAAGTTGGAGGACTCATTGATTAGATGCAAGACAAAGTGGAATGCTTAATCTCTACTTTCTTTTTTCTTCTCTTAATTCTTGTTTTGTAACCCAAAGTTGTCGTACCTGTACTGAATAAAGTGATCAGAAGAAGAAAAAGTAACGCTTCTCGATGGATATTGGTTAACTTTGGTGTTGGAATAATAATACCATTAAAAAATTGATGGTGACGGCATATGATATATAATAACATAAGATAAGCAAACGTTAATTTCAACATATATATGGTACAATAGTCGCATGTCTGTGCAACTATCGTGTAAAAGATGTTCGGCCTATGGCCCACAAACACTAAATGTGGGATTCATTGGTGACCAACTTCGACTTGTTCATGAAAGGTTTGTTGCTTGAATTTATTATTCTATGATCCACCAAGCAAATTGCAAGACACAGGTGACAGTTTTCATGGCAAAAGGGCGGTCTTCACCGTGAACAAATTGTTCCAAAACAGTTTTAAAAGCCTTTATTCCAAAAGAAAAAGCAACACCAAAGGACACGGTGATATAGAATCAGATAATAATCCACTGACACAATGATTAAGAAAAACTAAAGAGTGTTTACCCGTCCAATGGCCTCCCACAATGTTGCATTGAAAGAGGCGGCGGTGGTGATAACTTGAGGGAAGCTAGTGGCACCAGGAAAAGCCCCACCGAATCTGGTCCCGGGTCCGACGTTGGAAACACCATGAAGAGCCTCGGACCACCATTCGTACCCTTTAATCCCCAGTCGTGGAACAGCCGCAGCATTGTTCACCAACAACTGGACCTTCTCCTGCAGTGTTAACCTTCCAATGAGATCTCTAACCCTGTCTTGTGTCGCCAACTTCACTTGGCAAAAGGGGAAGTTCTTGGTAGCTCCGTTCTTGGGGTCGCACGCAAATGGTTCAACAGCTATCGTGCTATGCAAAGAAGTGCACAGCGCGAAAATGAAGAGAACAGAGGACTTGGATAGGGCTATGGTAGCCATTAATGCAGTGCAACGAAATGGGGATGGAGGATATGGGAAGGAAACAAAGGTGTTTTGTTTAAATAGAGAAAATGAAGCTTGCTCGTGCGAGAATGGGAGGGGTGATGACGTAGGAGCACAACTTTGATGATTGATTCTGGTCATTTTTCTTATTTGTTTAAAAGAATAATTTAAAGCTTTCTACTTTGGGAGTGAGGTCTAGCTTTCAGCTTTGTTAGTTGATAACAGCTTAATTCATAAGTAAAATTCACCTGCCAAACGTAATGTGGGATTTATGTAATCTGACATGGCATATTCCTATTAGTTGTCCACTGCCCAATGAATGTTAGGTCCACAAAACAGGCGAGCTTTGGATGGTCAGGTGAAGTTAGATCATCAAATTGGATGACTTAGATGCCAGTAATGATATTGCTTCTGATATTTGTGTAAAAATTGTTTTGTACTGCCTGGCAAGCATCACAGATTTTGGACAGGCCCACTTTGGCTTCGCTGCTAAGTGTAAGGAACAGATAGAGAGACTTAGCATCGTGGGTTTGGGATGCTGATCTTTTGGACCAAATTGAGAGGAATGTGGGTTTTACTTGTTATGAAGTATCTTGGCTTAAAAGAGAGGTGAAGGGAGGCAGAGTCAGAATCTCAGTTGCAGCAAAACCCCATGCTGGACGGCGAAAGTTTCATGATTGCAATGCCTCAGAGTAAGGATCACAAGCCTTTGGTCTCTCTAGTTTCCTCTAAACCAACAAAAAGAAATGAGCGTTTCTCCGACCAATTACCGTCAAAACCATCAACCCTTTAAATTTAAATGGCACTTTCCAATTAATGGGAGGAGCATGTATACAATGCACAAACTTCTATGGTTTGTGCTTCCTTGAATAAAAGCCAAACTAATAGCATGTGAGCATAGAATGGCAATGTGGGAATTTTCTTCCGCTCAGGCTTACACATTATAGGTTAGATTGGGCGGCTGTACTCGCTAAATATTTTTGGTGTGTATATGTATAGTTTGCGAAAAATATTACTTTGCTTGGGTGTTGGAACAGTACGGATATAAGCAAGATTTTGAAATTCGGATCGGACATCGAACTGGACGCTTTACTGGTTACCGGTTTAAT
>JAOTIZ010000004.1:6862099-6873218 GCA_027123425.1 Erythroxylum panamense | reverse complement strand
ACTAACTCCTGTGAATGGGCCATGGATGCATAGATTGAATGTCTTGGGCCTGGGCCTAGCACAGCCGACCCGACCAGTGGCAAATATTCTACGATCGTGGTCGTAAGTTATTTCCCGGGTCTTTTCTGACTCTCCTTTGAATGCCCTTGATGGTTTCTCCTCCATGGATGTCTCTCCAAACTTTATCAAACTTCTTCCTTTTAGCATATGTTTATGTTCAATCCTTTAATCTGTATGTAAACACAAAATGAACACAAATTGAGTACTTAAACACAAAAATAAGATTAAAAAAACATTGAAATGCATAAAAAATATAAGATGATGATGAGACCCCTTTTAATGATGAGGATTTTGTACTAAATAAGAATTAGGGTCAATGCTAGGTATTTGATTGAAAGAAGTTTTAGGTTTTTATTTTTCATCTTCTTATAATTTTACTTATATTTGATGTATATGTTAAATTCTATATATGCAATATAAATATAATTGTAAATTTCTTTTAGGTTTCACTTCCAGTTGGTTGTTTTCTCGACACGAACTCTTATTGTCAATTGTAATTATTAGAGAGTCATAAAATTTTATTATTCTTTTTATTTGATGTTTTGATGAAATTATTATTTATTATATGATAAAATTATAATATTTTAAATACTTTATATTGTTTTTAGTTTTATATTTGTATGATGATTAAATAGTCTTTTTCATATTAATTGTAGTTAATATTTATATATGAAATATGTGAAAAATAATATTAATAAAAAATAAATTATTTTTATTTAAACTTGTATTATTATATTTTTTGAGATAGGGTTTATATAAATTATAAATTATATAGTATAACATATTAAGGGACTATTTTCTAATTTTAAAAAATTTATGGACTATTTTATAAATTAAAAAAACCTGACACGGTACCTAATATTACCAGTACTAGTATAGTAGCTACTAGAATTAAATCTGGTACTGATATTGGTACAATATTCATAACATTGATTAAAACACTACATACAAATATATGTGGACACTATACAACTATATTGTGTAATTTAAGATATTTTCTGACATTTATTAATGACTATTCCCATTATGGATATACATTCTTGCTTAAAACAAGTCTGAATTTCTTAACAAATTCAAGATCATCAAGATTGAAGTTGACAACTAATTGGAAAGTTTAATTAAGATTGTCAAATTTAATCATGAAGATAAATATTATGGCAAATATAGGGTTTTAAAACAAGAAAAAGATCTGTTTGCCAAATATTTGAAACCATATGGAATAGTGGCACCGTTCACTATGATAGGTAACCTTAAGCAAAATGGTGTGACAGAAAGACATAATTGCACTTTAAAAGAAATGATGAAGTCAATGTAGAGTAGGACTAATTTACCTAATTGCCTTTAGGGTAAATGCACAAAGATTGCCTTATACATACTTAAGAGAGTCCTATATAAATTAGTTTCAAAGAAACCTTTTGAAATTTGGAAGGGGTAGAAGCCTAAACTCACTTGTCTTCGTGTATAAGGTTGCCTCGCTGAGGCACATTTGTAAAATCCTTATAAAAATAAGTTGCATTCTTGTTCCACTCATTGTTACTTGTTGGATATCTCCACCATTATAAGGGATACATATTTTATTATAGAGATGGAGGATCTAGAATAATGGAACCACAAATAACTAAGTTTCTGAGACATAATGTTTGTGATGAGACTGGTCTATCTCATTTTGATGAGGGTGGTCATTCTCATTCTTTAGATGGAAGGGTGGATACTACAGTTATTTCATATATATCACTCACACATTCAAAATTAGTCGATCCAGGTCTTAGTATTATATCAATATAGGAACTGGAACCTATAACTATATAAATTAAGGTTCTTGAGGTATGTAAACATATTGAACTAATTCAATTAAGTAGATTCACTTAAGTGAAAAGACCTACTATATCATCTAATTATACAGTCTATCTGGGTGAACAAGACTACGATATTATATATGTGATAGATCCAGTTACTCTTACATAATTTGTTTATAGAACTCTTACATAATATGTGATAGATCCAGTTTCCTGTATCCTGTAAGGATACATCTAGAGTGATTATGAAATAATAGCTCATTATGACATGTAGTTACATTAGATGGATGTCAAAATCACTTTCCCAAAAGAAGACTTTTATGAAGAGGTCCTTATAGAACAATCTGAAGGATTTCAGGATCAAGATAAAGCTGACTTAGTTTGTAAATTAAAAAATCCATATATGATTTGAAACAAGCTTTCAGACAATGAAACTTAAAGTTTGATGAAATTGTTATCTCATTTCGCTTCATAGAAAATAAAGTTGAAAAATGCTTGTATTATAAGGTAAAGGGGAGCAAGGTTATTTTTCTACTTTTATATGTAGATGATATCTTGCTTGCATTAAATGATTTAACCATATTGAATGAGGTTAGGCATCTTTTGGCCAAGCATTTTGACATAAAAGACCTTGGTGAAGAATCTTTTATCCTAGGTATTCAATTTGCTAGGATAGATTTTAAAACTTATTATGTCTCTTACATAGTGCGTACATTGAGTGAGTAAATATGTTTGACTATAAACTTGTTATGGCACCTATCTCTCATGATAAGAGGTTATCTTGGACACAGTATCCAAAGAATGATTTAGAAAGAGAGAGACTATTAAGAATGCTCCTTATTCTAGTGTAACTTGATGTGGGCCTAGATGTGCACTAGACTAGACATTGTATTCGTTGTTGAACTACTGAGTAGGTATTTGGCTAGCTTAGGAATAGATCACTAGAATGCAATCAAATGATTTTTTAGATCTCTTTAAGGGAACTAAGGAATATATGTTGACATTCAGGAAAGTCATCAATCTTAACCTCATTAGTTATATGGATTCAAAATTTTCTATGTGTCCAGATGATAGAAAGTCCGCTTCAAGGTATATTGTCATGTTGGCAAATGGTGTTATTTCATGGAAGAGTGTAGCGCAGACATTGATAACTTTCTTAATTATGCATGCAAATTTTGTAGCATGTTATAGGTTGCTTCATAGGTTGTTGGACTTAGGAAATATATATATATATAGACCTTGAGTCTATATTTTGGTGACACAAACAAATTTATACATAAACTCTAGATTTGATAAGACATAGGGATATATAGGTGTTTAATCTCATAAAAGGTTTTTTTTAATCTAATGTAGCTTAGCATTAAATGACAAAATTTTCTTTAATGTAGTTTAGCATAAAGATTAGAGAAATTGAGACTGACAAATAAAATAATGATACATTTTAGATCATATAGGTATTATTGTAGTTTGCCATTTTTTTCCTTATCAATGTCAATAAAGTATTAAATATGTGTGATTGTATTAGATCTGTATCCTACAAAGACATATGCATTTGACACTTTTGATATTGAAAGTTTTACATAACCAAATGATGAACTTTCATTATCTTTAGATTAAAATTTATTTTGGTCCACCATTACATTGGTTCTCGTAGCTACTTTTATTATTTTCATTTTTATCATAACTATTGTAACTAATATTTGTTCAAGGGGAAAATGTTAGAATTAAAATTCTTATTAGATAATTATTAATTACGAGTTTTTATAAATTAAGACTAAGAAAATTAAATTAGATCAAAATTAAAGATAATAAATGAGCCTGCTAAAGGAACTAGTTGAATAGGCCAAAGTTCACTAAGAAAAGCCTAGTCTTACCATTATGGACAGATCTACTTATTGGGCTTGTAATGGAGGAGAGCCAATAAGATTTCTATAAATAATTACTCATGTCTTCTGCAACTTATTGATAGAAGCTTGCGAATATATGATTACTCTAACTAGTTAGAAGGTCTATGCATTCAAAAAGGCACATAAAAACGTCAACAACATCAAGCAGCTCATTGAAACAATTGAGGAACTTGTTTGTCGGCTTATGAATAGCACAATAGATACTTTTTTATATTATCTCCGGTTATACAAATTTATGGTAGATCTTGAGTCTAAAGTTTAAAATTAGTGCTATATCAAACATTGTTGCTTATGTGACTGTTCCTTGAATTGGTCTTTTTTTATATTTATAGACTGTTGGAGTCGGGGGTTTGTTAAACCTCTCCCTCTTGTGATGGGAGTAAAAATGGACTTGGTTCTAACTTATGGAGAAGGTGGTCTCGTCTTGGTTAGTAAATACGGACACGCTCCTTTGAGTAATTATACGTATTTAGTTTCGTGAATGATCAATGGTCGCAGCATGGAGCTCAATTAACTGTCGACCGTCACTACAGTAACTAATTCGTAAGTCACGAGCTTTATGGGGTTGGATACTGCACTGGCATTACTATTGATTGTGAACAGGCGAAATTTCTATGTTTGGCGTGAACAAAGTTATGAGCCTCTCATCACACATACTTAATAGGTAGGATCAAAGATGTTATTACAAATTAAGAATAAGGTTTGAAATTGCAGATTACTAATTATACTATAGTTTTAAACATTTAAAGAAATTACAAATGACGTGAATAGGCTTAAAAATAATGATAATGTAATTACAATAAAATATTATTAAATTTTTTTCAGAATAAGTTTTTTTTTGTTTGTAAAATAACAGTGAGCACCGCTCACAAAAGTATAAAATTACCTAACATAAGAGACCCCTATTAAATTATGATCAAGTCATTTATAAATACTAGAGAGAATTTGTCCTAAAATATGACAACCAGGAGAAAAATCAAAAGTAAAGTAGGAGAGGAAGTCGGCAGTAAAATTTCCTTCTCTATAGATGTGAGTGAGCTTCACATTATTAAAACGTTTCAGTAGAGCGAGGATTTGATCAACTAGAGAGAAGCAACCTGGATTTACATGATACTAAATTACTAATGGTAAAGTTTGTTTAGGACTTGGGAGGCATGGACACAAAAGTTGAACTTTGGCAAAGTGGGTCATGTACTCATCATACCTTCACTGCAAATGGGACTTGTTCGGGTTTTTAAACAGTTTGGATCTACTTTGATGATTTCTACTTATCAGTTTGTCTATTGACAGCTAAGAATTCCTTCCGTCGACAAACTTGGTATAACGAAGAAGGCAAAAAGACAAGGTAATATTAAACCTCCTCCGAGATGGTCTCTAAAACGGGCGTCCACTGCCTGCAATTCCCCGTCCGGTGACCGAGAAAACCAGCATTTGCCCCTACTACAACCTCAACATCGCTACTGTCCCCTTCCTGCACCTTATCGACGGACAGAACAGGCAAAACCTTTGCACCTTTTTGTTTATTGCTCGAGCGCTTTTCAGAAGCAGAGACTATGAGTTCCATCTCCGCCCCCGAAACCTTAGAGCGAACCCTACTTAATGGAAACAGAAGGTAAAGTTGACCTGGTCGCAGCTCGTCCTCGGCTCTCATGGCGATCACACGGGTTACTCGGAGGAGTTCGTTGGCCGGAGCGATGAGGTTGCCGGGGTCTTGGAGCATGAGCTCCGCTGCTTTGATGGGGAGCTTGACTCGCCTCAGTCTTCCCTCAGTGTCCATAAGTTTGGCTGTTCTAGTGGCTGAGTAGATAGGAATACAGCTTGATGTGTAGTTACCCATAATAGTGTTGTGGTGGTCTAATAGATTTCAAGTAAGTTAGTAAATGGAGTTCAGACTTCAAAACCTTGGATGGCTACTGGGTGTGCCTTGTTGGGTAAATATATAGCTATGTGGTTTGGACCGCAGAAGTGGAGAGGGCAATACTCAGAAAAGGTCAAGGGTCAAAAGTTAGTAAGTGGCAGAGGCTGAGGGTGAGAGTGTGGAGGACGTGTACTAGAAGTATTGGAGAGACGGGATCAAAAAATCAAATCACGCACAGAGAAAACACGGTCAGTGACTCCGATCTCTTTATGTGTTGTCCGTTTCCAATTGCAGAAACATCAAACAATGAGGCCATTCGTGTTTGTCCCTTTCATTTGTCATGTTTTGTGGCCTCAAAAGGGCATCGAGAATTCTGGAGAGAAAAAATCTAGATTGTTCTAGATTTGGACTTAAAAAAACTCCAGTTCTACTGATTTATACAAAGAACGATTATTCAAATGATACTTGGTTGATTCGAGGAGGTAATTATTACACTTTTTAAAATAATCCAGAGTTTATTATTGAGATGAGTAGGTTCTCTCTATTATGAAAATAGGTTCATAAGGAAAATAGAAAATCCCAAAATAGCATTCTTTACAAAAATTGCAAGCTTATTTTGTTGTCAATAGCCCTATAACAGTATAACTAGATGTATAAACAACTTGGGATCAGAGTGGTTAGTTGTGAGCGATCCGACACGCCAACTTCAACAACAATTTGAAAGTTTCATGAAAAAGTACCAAGAAGACAAGCAATGTGATTGTTTGAATCGGGAATGACGCTCTGCCCGTTTTGAAGAATTCTTAGCATTTTTTCACTGCTCTCCACTAGCTTCTTCTGAACGAGATCAGATCCTCTGATCCAGGTACTCTGTATCTAACTACCTAGCCGGTGCCAGAGTACCTGAATCAGAGGATCTGATCTCGTTCAGAAGAAGCTAGTGGAGCTAGTAAATAACTTACGAGGGTCGAGTTTAACTGCCACGATTTACACAGTTGGACTTTTCCTTGACTTATGATGGGACACAGGACAATTGCCATCTAGACGAGGAAGCTCAAGTCTAGTTTTTGAAGTTGGATCGGGACCGACCTAGTAACTCATGGGAAGAATTTAAATTGCAATGGGGGGAGCTCTCTAAATTAACGCGAATTCGAGCAGTTAGCAGCCCGAGGTGAGTCTTTTACAGTTGAACAAGAAACCAAAATATTTATTGGTGATTTATAGGAGTAGAGGTGGAGTTACGTGGTCCGTAAGATCTTACGAGTGCAACAAACTTGGCTCGTTTGTACTTGTATGAGAGATGGAAGTATTGCCAAACGAATTATGCCTGAGTCGATGCCTAACACTCCAATATGATAAAATAAAAAAATTCAAAATTTTGACTTGAACTGAAACGAATGAGGGTCAAGCAAAAGGACTATGCTTAATTTACACTTGGGGCTATTAATGTCAGCATTTTTTTTTCACGTAAGATGACATTGAGGAATCTGTGCAAATAGATATGGAGGAAGATGGCGTTGGCGAAGGACTAGACCTATAAATACAGCTCCATGCTATCAAGGCAACACCCATAGCGGCTAGATATGTGCAAATTGTAATGGGCTTGAACTTTGACTAATGTTCATTCGGCACCTGAGTATGATATCATCCCCAAGTTAGCCTTCTACATGAATCACTTTGCTAAAGAGTAGAAGGAATGTGGGAGAATGAAATTATAATTATATTAAAGAACTATCTCAAGAATGCTACGATGCTTGTGATGCTCTCTGTGGTTCTATTTTCTATGTTCCAAATAAGGTAACCCCCAAGAGATATATATACTAGTCTATTCCTAGAATGGACGGTCAAGATTTACTTGATGCAATGTTCTACATTGATCTTCTAGAATTTTCTATACTACTCTACATACTTCATGTAGAAGATGTGCCTATCTACAAGTTTCTATAATGTTTCATATTGTTCTACAATGTTCTATAAGCTTCCACAGGTTTCTACCAGGTTCTTAAAGCTTCCACGATCTTCCATAAGCTTCTACTATGTTCTACAAGCATCCTGAGTATTCCAAAGTCTTCCATAAGATTCCAATATGATCTAGAAGACTTCTTTGGACTGAACCTCATCTTGTGGGCTTTAAAACTTGTAGAACATGTCATTCTCCCCCACCTAATCCAGTGACGTCCTTGTTGTGTCTTGGTAGAACTCCCGAACTTTTGTCTTTATATTGTCAAAGAGAAAGCTCATGTCCCTAACTAGCTTGACTCTCCAATTGTTCCTTTCATTTGATCAAATACTCATCATATGTTGGATGTGAGCCTTTCCTTGGTATAGTCCTATGTGCCAAGATCTCTTTCACCTTACGTTCGTGTGTAGTGGTCATAGCGGTGGGTACACGCCTTGATTCACTCCTACTAGGATCTTCCTTATCAGTATGATAAGATTTTAGAAAACTTACATGAAATACGGGATAAATCTCTAAGTGTGAGGGTATCTTGATTTGGTACGCCAACTTGCCTACCCTTTTCTCCACTGGGAAAAGTCCTTCATATGTCCGAATCAAGTCCCTATGAACACCTCCTTCGGCATGTCTATAAAAAAGGAGATTGACCATCACCAAATCTCCTTCATTAAACTCCACATGACGGCTCCTTTTATCGACCCACTTTTTCATCTTTATGGCTGCCTGATTTAGGTATGCCCTTGCCATATTAGATTTCTCATGCCAACTTTTGGTAAACAAGTATGCTACAGGGCTTTTGTCACTATATCCTACAACAATAGTGTGCAAAGTCAAAGGCTATTGTCTCGTAGCTAACTCAAAAGGACTAGCTGCAGTAGACTTTCTTCGCTAAAACTTATATGAGAATTGGGCAGCATCAAGAAACTTCACCCAATCTCGTTGGTTAGCACTCACATAGTTTCGCAAATATAACTTCAATAAAGCATTCACCCATTTGATTTGTCCATTGGTTTGTGGATGAAATCCTATAGAGAAGTTCAACTTTGACCCTAAAAGCTTGAAAAATTTCGTCCATAATCGTCCCGTGAAGCAAGTGTCCCTATCATTGATGATGGTTTGTGGAATGCCCCAATACTTCAGCACATGCCTAAAGAATAAGTTGTTGGATTGAAAATATAAGCATACTAGATTTGGCTAAAACGGTAGATTTCAATTTGAAATCAAAACGGAGCAGAAGCATTATAACCAAATTAACATGTTTAATCCACATATGATACGGTATTAGAAAAATAAATAACATAAAGGTTGGTAGAAATAATACCGACTCCTAGAACTGATCGTGGACAAGAATACTTGTTAGAAAAGTTCAAGGCTTTATATGATGAGAAAGGAATAGAAAGACAGTTAACAATTCCTAGAACTCCACAACAAAATGGTGTCCCTGAAAGATGAAATAGGACGTTATTAGAAATCATTAGGTCCATGATGGCCCAAGCAAATTTACCAATCACTTTTTGGGGTGATGCGCTGCTAGCACACTATATGAGTTGTAGACTGGTAAGAGACCTGATATGTCAAGTCTCAAACCTTGAAGGTATGCAGCCTATGTTCATGATCTCTCTCATAAACATGAAAAATTAGGCCCAAAAGGGATAAAAATGTATTTTTATTAGATACTCAAAACACTCAAAAGGATAAGTGTTCATTAGTGAACAAGGTAATGGACGTTTAACTAAATTTGAATCACAAGATATAACATTCTTAGAGAATGATTTTCTTAAGCAAGGCGAAATAGGTAAAGACCTATTGTTATATGAGTCGCTTAATCAGAATGATTTTGTTATGAAGAATCAAGATGAGGAACTTCAACCAAGTGGGAGCAATTCCACGTAAAGGTTCTCTATGATGACTGATCTGAGTGGGAGCAATCAGATTAATCATGAATTTGTTTATGATGAATCTCGGTTAAGACGAAGTAATCGAGGAATAATTCCCCGACATCGTTTTGAGATTGAAGGAGAAATTAATATGATTGTTCCGCAAGAGGAAAAAGAGCCAAGGAATGTAAATGAGGCTCTTACTGGCCTTAATAAAGAAGAATGGATGAAAGCAATGATAGAAGAAATGGCTTCTTTAAGCTCAAATCAAGTATGGGACTTGGTTGACCCCCATAAAGGCGTAAAGCAATTGGGAACAAGTAGGTTCTCAAAATTAAGTGAAAAGCTGATGGAAATATCGAAAGATATAAGGCACATCTTCTAGCAAAAGGCTACACACAACATGAGGGAATTGATTACGAGGAAACTTTTTCACTTGATGTAAAGTTTGCTTCAATCCATCTTATTTTGGCTATAATAGCCAGAATGAATCTTGAATTACATCAAATGGATGTAAAAACTTCTTTTCTTAATGGAGAATTAGATGAAGAAATCTATATGGAACAACCTGAAGGTTTCATCAAGGTAGGTCAAGAAAATAAAAAATGCTGATTATTAAAATCAATTTATGGCTTGAAGCAGTCTTTAAAACAATGGTATATTCGTTTTCATAACATAATCATTTCGTATGATTTTCAAATGATCAATGAAGGCCATTGTGTGTATGTTAAGAGATCCAAAGATAAATCTGCAATTTTATCTTTATGCATGGATGATCTATTGATTGCTTATAATGACTGTGTGTTTCTTACGCAACTCAAAGATTGGTTGTCATCTGAATTTTAAATGAAAGACATGGGTGAAGCGGCATACATTCTTGGAGTCAAGATTTCAAGAGATCGTTTGAAGAGATTGTTATCGCTTTCATAAATGATGTACATTCAAATAATTCTTGAATGATTCCATATGCAAGATTGCAAACCAATTGATAATCCTATTACTAAAAATGAAGGCCTTAGTAAGAGAGATTGCCCGTCCACGCCACAAGAAAGGGAGCAAATGAAGAATGTTCCCTACTCTAATGCAGTTGGAAGTCTTATGTACACAATGATATGTACAAGACCAGATATTTGTTACGTTGTTGGGATGGTGAGCAGATTTCAATCAAATCCAGGCCAAGTACATTGGAAAGCAGTAAAGAGAATATTAAGGTATCTAAAGGGAACTGTGGACTATGCATTATGTTATCAAAGCAATGATCTGTGTATACAAGGGTATACAGATGCAAACTGGGGAGGAGATTTAAATGAAAGAAAATCTACCTTAGGATATGTATTCTTACGAAATCATTGAGCAATATCATGGAAAAGTAAGAAACAATCTTGCGTTACATTATCCACAATAGAAGCTGAATTTATAGCATTTTTAACTACAATACAAGAGGCTGTGTGGCTTCATTGATTCTTAGTGCATTTGGGAGTCATTAAAAGTGAAATTAATTCACTGACCATCAACTGTGATAGTCAAGCTGTAGTCGCTTATACAAAAGATCCCAAATTTCATTGTAAGACAAAGCACATAGATACCAAGTATAATTATGTGAAAGATATAGTTGCACGAGGAGAAGTGAACATGAGATATATATCTACGCGAGATATGATAGC
>JAOTIZ010000004.1:6804235-6822354 GCA_027123425.1 Erythroxylum panamense | reverse complement strand
TGCTATATCATCAAGTCCAAGTGCCAGAAAATTTCAATATCTAATGAAAGATGTACTCCAAACATTGTTACCCAGTTGAGGTCCTCGAGAAAAAACATTAAACACATAGCAATTTATAAGCCTACTACAGGAAAATTTGATGATAGACAAGATGAAATTATTTTAAAGCCAATAAGGGTCATTATACCTTGTCCTTAGAACCTTGTTCTTTCCTTCGGAGCTCCAGTTGTTCAGGTGTTTCTGTCTGCTCTACAACTAGAACTCGATAACCCTGTTCTGCAAGGCAAGCTCCTCAGAGAACAACATATACAAAATAAATGTAAAAAATAAAGAAAAGTGAATTTAGGCTAGAGATCATCGATCTGCCCAACCTTTCTAGCTAATTTCTCGACATTTATTGAGAAGTTTCTCTCTGGAAAACCACAATGAGGTTGCTCTCCCTAATGAAGCAGGAACAAATTAGAGATTAGAGAGACATAAGAGAAAATACATTTGCTTGCGGGAATACAGCAAGGAGGTCACAAGAGAAAGAGGCCAGTATCCAGAAGAAATTAACATATTTGTGAGTATTGGCTAAAACCAATCAATACCTTCATATACTGCAAATCTAGTTCTTTAACTCCCACATGGGCATCCATTTCAAAGAGTTCATAAAATTTTCCCATCTGTACCAATTAGAAAGGAAAGAATAAAGATATATTCATTAGTTGACTGAAAGACATAGTTATCAGTTGTTTGAATCAAGTGAAATGACGACAATGATGCATAGTTCAAATATACTTTGATACATACCTTGAAAAATAAAACCTTATCCATATGCTTTGACTTGAACTCCCACCATTGCCTCTGCAGATAACAACAAAGTGTTCTGATTACATTTTTAATATGCTCCAACTTCAAATTCAACCATTCAAGATGAAAAAGAACCTCAAACACTAAAAGGTTTCATTGGCTAATAGTCCAGCTTTTCTATGCTTGGCCTATACAGAAATTGTGTTCATGTTTTCCACAACTCAACCAATACACATTGAAAATAAAGTAGGCAAAATTATAATCCAGCATCAATTATAGAGTGCTTACCTGGCCACCTGTTAAGCCCTTCAAAAAGTCAGCAGGTAAGTATAGGGTTCTCGCATCATAATCTGCATCTCCAGGATGCCTTCTTTTGGCATCTTTTCGTTCTCTGTTTCAGGTCCAAATAAAAAGTGCAACCACATTAACCATGGAGAATATTGAAAACAGTGGTTCCTCATTTGAAACAATAAAAGCGATGAAAAACAAAATTGGACATTGCATGCTTAGTTCTAATAATCGTGTGCGTATGTATCTATGGAGATTAACTCTACTATCTATCTGGATATACATGATTCACAAAACTACTATTCATGGACTCCAGAATTGCAATCGTGGTACATGTACTGAGAAGAAATGCTTGATTTTACAGTTCCCCTCATAAGACCATAAGATCTTATGCTTGAGACTATAGGACTGGACTATGAAGTAGCAACAAGAACTTACCTTCCAAGAAACCATAACCTCTGAGCTTCACGTGCACTAAACCTCTCAGAAGGATCAGCCATCAAGTGATCATCAAGACTATTAGACACCCCATCTGCAACATAACAAGTCAAAATTCAGCACTCATGATGTACACCCCACCGCTAATTGAACTCCAGAGTTTTATTTATAATATCGAACTAAGACAAACACCCATGATCCAATGCATACGGATATCACCAAAGGAATAAGACAAAGAATGAGAAAAAAAAACATAAACACATTCTCAAACAATGGACGACAAAACCCAGTTAAGAATTGAAAGCCAATCAACACTATCCATATAGTATTCACCACAATTAGTATATTTTCCCATTCCCAAATCCCACCCGAAGACGTATATGACAGACAAACAAATGCATTATTATACCAGAACAAAATAACATAAATACATAAATTACTTTGTTTATTCTCTAGAGGCTCCGCAGCAGAAATCCTAAGCCCTACTTTATCCATATCTCCACAAGCTTTGCTTTTCTTCACAGAATCCACCTTCCCTCCACTAGCTTTTCTTTTCCTCAGCCCTCTCTTATCATTTCGCTTACCTTTCTTGTTATCATCTTCATCATTAACCTCTTCTACTTCATCCTCCAAATCCATATCCCCTTCCTCCTCAGTAACTTCCTTCTCTGAGCTCTTTCCCCAATCCTCATCACTCGAATCATTACCACCGTCATTGTCATGGTCAGCGTCCACAACATCCTTCATCTCCTCGTCGTCGTCGTTGTCGATCACCGTCCTCTTGAAAGTCAAAGAACCCCTACGCAACCGCTTGAACTTCACATCCGTATCCTCAACCCACTCAATCTTCTCCTTTCCCAAATCCAAATTTTCTTCTTCACAATCATCATACAGAACCAAATGCTTACCCGATTTCTTATCATAAGATTTCACACAACCTTCGTACCAACACTTGTCCAGAGGCCAGTAAATCCTAATCCTCTTCTCCACCACCTCATCGCCGTACGGC
Organism: Erythroxylum panamense; assembly: GCA_027123425.1. Lineage (NCBI taxonomy): Eukaryota > Viridiplantae > Streptophyta > Magnoliopsida > Malpighiales > Erythroxylaceae > Erythroxylum > Erythroxylum panamense. The sequence continues at coordinate 6,819,827 of JAOTIZ010000004.1, read as the reverse complement.
TTAACGGCGGCTCCAGGCGTAGACGCAGACTGAGATGGGGAAGGTGTTTGGTCAATAACTAGAAGCGGCTTTTTCGACTTGGGATGGAGCGGTGACGGAGTGGTAGGACTAGGGCTAGGGCTCCTAGGGCTAGGTTTTGGCACAGTGTTAGTGACAGTTTTCGCGGGCTTTTGGGTTGGAGAAGGAGATGGTGTTTTGGAAAAGAAAGCTGTGGTTTGTCTTTGAGGGTTGACCAGCGGCGACCTGTCGTTGTACTGCTTTCTAGACGGCGCCATTTTTAAGTCACTCGAGAAATTTGTACCAAAAACAAAAGCTTACTTACAGAGGCTAAGGGACAAGCGAAGGTCTTGAGAAGAACACTGGTCTTAATAAGCATCATCTCACTGACATGTGGCTTAGGCTGGAACTAATACCGTAAAGTTGGGAGTTGGGACAGCAATGTGGCGGGAATTTGGGGTTTGTCAATTAATGTTGTTCGAGATTAATTGTCTATTAATTAAATGTTATATCAATAATAATAATATTATTATTATTATATTTTTAAATAAATAGTGAATTTTATTATAACATAATTAACTTTACTAAATTCAAAAATATAACAATGGAGCTTACTATTTAAGCCTCCCACTTATCACGTGATAATATAGTTTCTATTTATACATTTTAAATATTAAGTCACATAGGATACTCTTTTATTTAAAAAAATTAAAAATAATTGAGATAGCATTTAATTTATAAAAAGATAATTTTTAATATTTAAAAAATATTGGACTTCAACTCTTCAAAATTATAAACTTTTGAGTTTCAAAATCTAAGTTTAGTTTGTTTTTATTATCATTATGCAATTGTTTTGTGTCTGAATTTTAATACTGCGTCGTTTCAGGCCAATACAATTAAATTGATCCAAAATAAGCCTCCTGTCAGATCGGAAGGCCCAAACCCAACACATGCTGTCCATCTCACAACCAACCCAACGGTCGACCCGTTGGTTACACCTTCCTCAGTCATATCACCATCCACTGCTGGCTTATTACTACTTGTAGATGTAGTATAGCTGCAACATTTCGCTCACAGTTTCGATCGATTTAAACGGCGCGTTAAATTACAACCACCATCTGTCTCAAAATTCCACTTGTTTCAGTTTAGTGCTCTTTCTTAATGGCGGCCCAATGTCTCATTCTCTAAAAGCACGCGCCACGATCTCCGTGTTACGCCGTCGCTACTTACAGTACCAATCTTGTTATTCCGATTGCAATGGCCAACTCTACGCCGCCTCGAAGCTTCTCTATCTCCATCAGAGACAAAGAGAAAGACGAAAACGGGGTCGCCGAGAGCAAATGCGCGTTCCTAATTGTAGCTCTTTGCCCTTGTCTCGTTTGTGTGATTCTCCTCTTAATTGTGCTTTCTATAATTCTCACGGTCAAGTTTCACTTCTTTTGCCACACTCCTCTTCGCTCTATCATTTTCAAAAAACATTGCCACTAACAATTTCGTTTTCTAGCCTCGGTAACTTTGGGGATTATTCTAATGGTGGAACTCGAAATAATGATGAGATTGATGAGTGCCAGTGTGAAAATAAAGGTGTAGTTGTGAACTCCAGTGTAAATCCTGAGGAGGTCGAGCGTCTGTGCAAGGTGATTGACGAATTGTTTGCATTTGATAGCACCATGGAAGCTGCTGTTGATGGGTGTAGCATCAATTTAACTTCTGATCTGGTCGTGAATGTGCGGGAAAGGTTCCGTCACGCTAGAAAACCTGCACTTTGGTTCTTCAATTGGACGGTGGAGAGGCCTGGTTTTTGGCACAACTCAAGGATTTATAACTCGATGATGGGCATAATAGGAAAGGCTAAGCAGTCTGAGACAATAGTGTCAATGGAGGAGATGGACGTTAACAGGGTGTTGACAATAGAAACATTTGAAATTGCAATGAGAGCTTTTGCTGAGGCCAAAATGCGACAGAAGGCTGTTGGGATTTATAAGTTGATGAAGTACAAGTATAAAGTAGTTCTTCAGACATTTGATTCGTTGCTTGATTGTCTTGGTGAGGCAACGCTTGGAAAAGAAGCGAAAGCGATGTTTGGGAAGTTTCGGGAAAGGTTTGTGCCCAATCCGAGGACCTGCACTGTGTTGCTCGATGGATGGTGCAGGGTGAAGAATTTGATGGAGACGGGTAGAGATAGGAATCACGTGATTGATAAGGCGTTTAAGTCAGATTTTGTTGTTCATAATTTTATGCTTCAAGGGCTGTTGAAGTGTAGAAAGAGGTCTGATTCAATCAAGTTGTTTGAAGTTATGAAATCCAAGGCTCTATCTCCTAATTTCTGGAGCTCTACGATTTTGATGCCGTATCTGTGTAATCAGAGAATGATGGAATATGCAATTGACTGTTTTGATGAAATGGTTGATTTTGGTTGCGTGCTAGACGCTCCAGTTTATACATGCTTGATCACAGGTTTTGGAAATCAGAAGAGTGTGGATATGATTCAGGAATTGTTGAAGAAGATGAAAGAAATAGTCTGCCCACCTGATGTGAAGACGTATAATTCCATTATTTTGTTGATGGCTACTAAAAGAACGTTGGATTACGCAGCGAGAATGTACAGGAGGATGGTTTGGTGTGAGTCGCAAGTTTGCGATGAGATGAATAGGAAGGGGTATTTACACCTCGGTAGAGTAGAAGGAGATGATGGATAAAGGAAAGAAAGCTGCTCAGTCGAAGTTTAGCTCTGATTTCTTGATAGCTAGTAAGCCTGATATGTTTGAAGACCTTGCAATTCTATGGTAAGTTCGTAACTTTCCAACTTTTTTGGAAAACAGTTATGAGAAAAAGGGACGACGCAACTGCCTACACCTTGCAAACTTCATGTTGATCTAATGTGGAATGGTGAAGTGATTTATGAATATTAGTTCTCGTCACTCATAGTTGACTATTGAATGTTTTGTACTAATTGTAATATGTCTTAAGGGCAGCTGTTGGTGGTTCATATTACTTGCTGTCTGTCGTAAAGTTTCATGTATCCATGTGTTGTATTATGTTGAACAGTTTTTCCTTGTAGCGAGTGATCTTATTCATCTTTCAGTTATAATATTGATCTTTTTTTATTTTTATTTTCTATGCCATATATTTCCGCTGGGTTATACAATTCATGATGCTTAAAGTCAGAAAACGTAAGTAGAATTGAAAGCAGCCAAGTGGAAAAGCAGCTATATGTTTTTTGGTTGTCTTCGTCATTGTAGTTTGACCTCATCTAAGAAATACCAGAAAATATAGGACACTTCTAGACCAGTTCCCAGGGATTCTAATTGCCAGAACTGCTGAATTTTTCAAGAGATGGAATATACATAGTTCATATTGGGTATCCCCTTGAACTCAGACTTCAACTTAGAACTATTTTAAGACTTGCCAAATATTCCATCTTGTTAAAATATCAACCGAAACTACAATTAATGAGCTCTCATACTATCTCTGGTATCCTCATCTCATTTTATTTCCTCGTAAAATTACCAAATTAGATCCAGCCGTCGTGAAAAAAAGGAAGTTAGAACTGCAGGCGTGCAATTGGTCCTAAAATCTCATTTAGCAACGCTTGAACTTAAATCTTACGAACTGAAATAACACTCAATTCTCTGTGTAAGTTAAAGTAGCGACCATTGGTTAATCCATAATAATAAGTATTGAAATTACAAATATTTTGCAAAAAGGAAAGACCAAAATTGATTCATTTGAAGCATTAAAGATGTTCAAGGGTAATCTTCAGTGCCAACCGGAAAAAATTATCAAGAACTTCCAATAATGAACTATGCTAGCAGCACATCACTACAATAGTCTTGTAACAAGAATTGCCACAGAAAATATCTAGCCTAAGCCACAAGAGTGCTAGCAGTGGTGGATTCGCTGCAAAACACGATGAAGAAAAGAAAAAAGGTCAGAGTGAAAAAGGATACTAACATAAAAATAGAACTAGAGGTAGATGTAAAATCACAAAAGTGTAACATGCAACTATATGCCTATGAAAGTCCAACGCAGATCATAAGGTGGAATACAATAAAGATAACGGGTAATCTAATCACAAAATATACTGTCTTCTACACAAGAGTCTCAATATAAACCATCAAGAAAGCAGATAATTAACCTAGGCATACTACATAACATCCATATTGGTTTTTAAAAAAATCAAAGATACAAACATCTGACCCTATAAATCAGTATTTTGTCAATTTAAATAAAAACCTACAGCAACAATTCAAAGATTTGAATTAATCATTCTGATCATATAAAACGGCAAGGTTGGACGTGGAAGAAAACAAGGAATGGCACCTATGATTCTGTTAAGAAATATATCTATGACCTAAACCTAAGTGCTCTCTGATTACAAAGAGGAAATTGACTACTTGTAAATATGAGTAAATGGGAAGTAGATACTGCTCTAAACGTGAACTGAAGTAATGATTAATAAATTGCTGAATGAAAAATGACAAGTTATAGGCTTACTATTTCCAGACAGGTGGAAGCTTCTTTGTTTTCTTGTAGTAGCGAGCCAACCTATGAATCCTGCTCTCTACAAGGATCAACCGGAACTTAGAATCCTTATCCTTCCTGTTCCTCTCCAAATGCTTTCTAATAGCAACAGCCGTCTTGATGAGATGATACAAATCTTCAGGGATTTCAGGTGCAAGGCCTAATCAATTAAATCAAAACAATATAATCAACCAAAAGGTACATACCCTAACAAACATTTTTTTTACTACATTATGTCGCAAGTCACAATAGACACTTTTAAAAAGGCAGACGCAAGCTAACCCTTTTAATTTTGTTTTCGATAATAGGGACTATTCACCATAACCAACAACAACATAGCCTCATCTTTCTTCTTTTAATAACTATTCACTCCAACTAAACCCTCTCCCTCTCATTTCACAGAGACCAGAAGGAACCAAAGACCCTAATCCTTTTACCTCCATTCACTATCACCTCAAGTTCAGATGGACTAACAATAAGCACATAGAACGAGAGAAAGGAAAAAAGAAAAAGAATTACCATTGGCTTTAAGAATGCGAAGGATCTTGCTACCAGTAACACTCCTGACCTGAGCAATACCATGCGAATCACGAAGAATGACACCAATTTGGGATGGAGTTAGACCCTTCTTCGCAAACTTGCAAATGTTATCTTCCACCTGATACACCAAAAATATCACACATTACTCCTTCACAACTAACAGTTCAGCTCCTAATGCTTTACTCCTCTCAATATATAACTATCACAATCCAAAGCAACGTAACCGAACCCAGTGAGGTTAGGTTAGTCATTGCAATCAACATCCCCAGAACAGGCATGGAGAGATAGATAAAGAGAAAGAATCCAACGTTGGAAGAGAAAAAAAGGAGAATTGGGAGTTGAAAATTTACATCTTGAGAGGAGATCTTAAGCCAACTTGGGGGAGTCCTCTTGTAAGGCAGAGCTGAAGCTGAAATACCCTTACTGCAGCAAAACAACTCTACATCAGATGCACAGAATCAATATTCAGATGCTTATACATACACCCAGGAAAAACTGATTTACCCTCTACTGTGCATACGACCCATGGCGGCGTCGACGAAGGGCTCTCTGTGTGTTGTTGCTTTTTAGCTTCTTCTATAGCAACCTGCGAACCCTAGGTTTTTATAAGCATCAATCGACCACAACGGGCCTTGGGTCTGTATAATAACTATTTTGGACCCAAATAGGCAATGGAACAATTAATAGGTGCATTAATCTTGTACATGCAATTTACTCAAAAAAAACTTACCCAACAAACTTTTGACCTTGTGTTTTCTGATTATTAAAATGTTTACAAGTGAATTATTTCAAATTGGAAAATAATACAAGGTTTAAGATTTATATAAAATAAAAAATTTTAAAACTTAATGTCTTAACTTTTTAAATTAAAAGTATACATAACTTTAATTAATTAATTAATTAATTTAAATTGTGATTTATTTAAGAATGGCAAAAAGGCCCCAACTCGGCCTGCTGAGCCAACTACTATAACAAAAACAATGTCTTTTTACGAAAAAAACATTATTTTGTCATTTAAAAAAATAATTTAGAGTCGGGCTAGGCCAAGCCACCTTGGGCTGATCAAGCCAGAGCTTAGGCCAGGTGGGGCCTCAAGTCCGCCCCGATCTCAAGACATCAAGGGTCGGACCTGGCCTAGCCTGACCCACTGTCATCCCTAGATTTATTAAGATAATTGATAATTTTATTGGTTGCACAACAAAAGAAATCTTCTAATATAATAAGTTGATAATTGAAGGAATACTTGAACAAAATATGCCAATAATTAAAAAATTCAACTAGTTTGACCGATTTAATCGTAAAAATCTTAAAATGTCCAACTTTTTAGTCCGATTTTTAACTTTTCAGTTCAATTTACTTTAATAACTATTGTTGTTAAAATTTGATTAATCTATTAATTAATCGGTTAATTTTTGTAAATTAATAATTTATTATAAATCAATTAATGTTCATTTAGCAACTCTTTTTTAATTAAACTTTAAATTTTTAATAAATAAGGACAATTTCTTTAAATCATATTTTAAATTCTTTAATTTTATTTAATTTTTCGCTAGTTTTATGACAATCTAATATCAATTGAATCTTTTAAACCTTAAATCTTTTATCTTACCAGTTTAACTTTCAATTCAATTTTTAAAACATTGAAATTTACACATATGATTAAAAAACTCAACTAATTTGACTGGTTTAATCGTTTAACTTTTTAGTTCATTTTTAACTTTTCGATTCAATTTATTTTAACAATTGTTGTTAAAAATCAATTAATTTATTAATTAATAGGTCAATTTTTGTAAATTAATAAGTTTTTATAAATTAAAATAAACTAATTAATTTCATTTAAAACTCTCCTTTTGAATTAAAATTCAAATTCTTCGATAATAAGAACTATCTCTTTTAATTATGTTTCAAATTCTTTAATTTTAATTAATGGTCAGCTAGTTTTATGACGATCTAATATCAGTTAAATTTTTTAAACTTTAAACCTCTTCTGTTACTAGTTTAAATTCTCATTAGATTTTTAAAATATTAGGATATATACCCTCAGGTTGAAATAGGAGAAAACATTCCACATCATCTAACAAAAATATAAATGAGAAACAAATTTGACTTGGACATAAAGACTAAGAGAAGTGTATGCCAACTATATTGAAGCGAGAAAGTAGGTACAAGAATTCTCCTTATGTGAGTTTAGAGGACCCTTCTCTACAAAATATCCATCACTCAACACTGCTACAACCTTGACTTTGAATTCAGATACCTCACTAACATTCTCCTCCACCTCCATCTCATCGTCTATTCATCATTAATAAGTCCATCACAAACAAGGACTACTGTAGTGCTTGCAAGGTCATGTAATTCTTTTCCAATACAGATAGAACATGTTTCATCCAGAAAACAGATCCAAGGGTCTTGTTTTTCCTAATGAAACAAATGTGAATGACCACTCCTTTGGGTTCACTTAAGAAAATGGTTTCCTGGGCTTAATTCTAACCACCAAGGAATCTACTGGATATTGAGGGAGCCTAGGGAGAAATTAGACTAGATCTAAATGAGCCCAAATACAAGTAGGACATCATATCTCTACCCAAAACCTTAAAGCATTGGGTTATGAGCTCTATCTTCGTATATAACTCATTTTATCATTGTGTCTCTTTTTGATATGGGATGACTCCACTTGTGAATTTCCAACATTTCCACCTCACAAATGGATCTATCCATATCGAGCTAGCTCCCCCTCAACCTATAGCTGATGCAAAATCATTTGAGTCACCAGACCTAAATCCATATATCTTTATTCATCAAACTTCGTCAACCTGGCTTTGATACCACGATTGGATTTTGAGGAAGTTTGGGAAGAAATTAGACTAGATCCAAATGAGCCCATATACAACTAGAACACCGTATCTCAACCTAAAACTTTAAGGCATTAGGTTATGAGCCCTATATTTGTATATAACTCATTTTATCCTTATGTCTCCTTCTGATATAGGATAACTTCACTTGTGAATTTCCATCAGAACCCACCTTGGGTGGTGGCCTGAAATTGTTCTTTCCATCTTTTAGAAGGTGAGAAACTTTAGCATAGAGCTGAGTATTCACAAAAAGTCAACAATATAGATTATAGTTAGGCTATGCCACAAGTCTCATTGCAAATTCTTTTTGGAACATCACAATGGCACACCTAAATAAGGGTTGGTGATTTAGTAACTTGAATGTCAGCGAATAAGATATTTGATACGAAATGTTACATATGTCAAAATACAGCAAGTCAGTCTTCAGAACATCACCCAGGATAACCTGTAACATCATATTTTTTTTACCACATCAAGTAATTATCCATAATTCTAACAAATACAAAGAGAGACGAACATGATTATTCTTGCTACAAGCTCCGACCACCAAATTTATAGTCAAAATCACTCCCTCTTAATTCTACTGTAGAAATAAAAATGAATAAAATAAGACAAACCGTAGGTACCTTTAAGCGACTAGATAAAGGAGGACCCTAAAAATAGTGTTGAAGCTCGAAAACCATGCGAGGGTCAAGCTCCACCATAATAACCATTTTACCAGCTTCCAGAAGCTTCTTGGTGAGATCTATTATACCAGGACCAAGCTCAAGAACAACATCTATGCTTTTGATGTTTGATTTCTGGATAATAGTGTCAACAAGTAAATGATTCTTGAGGATGTGTTAGCCTTTCTATTTATGGAACAATATGCCCCCTTGGCAATGATTCGACGATTTTGATTTCTCTTTCTTTATTTTCCCACCAGCCATGGTTCTTTGTACAAAGACACTGAGCAGTAGTCTTGTGTGTTTTATGTATAGAGTTGAGCTTTGAATTTATGAAAATTGAGCCTACACTTGCTTTAATGTGGATGTAATAAAAAGAAACCAAAGTAGTTTCTGATAACTAGGTCGATACGATCACCCACTAATAAAAAGCCTCATGAGATAAGCCCTTATTACGGGACTAAAATTGAATTTATAAAATAAATTGCTCATTTTAAATTAAAATATAAATAAAATCTTAATATTTGAATATGATTAAAAATAACATTAATGTCATAGTAATCTTATACATTCAATTCTAAATTGACAAAATCTTGAACTTCCGAATATCAAATTTTAGTATATATAGATATTATAATAATGTAATGAGATTTATCATTCTTATATTTCAATTAACACTGTTAATTCTTATATAATGTTTTTAAAGTAAAATAAAAGATTTAAGATTTAAAATATTCAACTAGTATTACACAGTCATAAAACTTGTTAAAGATTAAACAAAATTAAAGAATTTGAAAAATGATTGAAGAGACTGTTCTTACCCATAAAAAATTAAAGTTTAATTGAAAAAAGAAACTATTAAATAAAAATTAATCAGATTATTTTAGGTTATAAAAATTGATTGGTTTATGAAAATTAACTGATTAATTAATAAAATAATCAATTTTTAACAATAAAGATTATTAAACTAAATCAATTTTGAAAGTTAAAACTGAACTAAAAAGTTAAATGGTTAAAAGTTTTCACTATTAAACCGGCCAAACCGATTCAATTTTTAAAACATTGGTCTTATCATTACTACTTTTCAAAAAAAAAATTCATATCACCACTTGTTAAATATTTAAATGAGCAACTTAGGAAACCCTATTTTTGCTATCTTTGCACCATTATTTTTCTTATGACTTATTTCTTTATGCTCTCCCTTAATTAAATGTAATCTTATGTTTGAAAATTCTCTCCTCTCTCTTATTTACCTTTCTTTCTCTTTTTTAAGAGAGTATTATACAACACCATTATGAAACTTCGAACTGAAAGTACTCATAGCTTAGTTGAAAGTGTTAGGTCCTATCATTATCTGTTAAAACTTCAAATAGGCAAGTTAGGAACAGTGGTAAGTATCAACCGAAAAATGGTATGGTACTTAGCTATTTCGTACCAACTTTAGGTATCAGATGGTATTGATCAATACCAAAAGGTACCAGTTAGTAATAAAATACAGGCCACTTATCGAACTTAAATAAAAATCTTGAATTTTAAATGACTACTTTGAACTTTTAAAAAATTTTAACTTTAAACTTACCCGACCCACTCCCCACAGAAATACATAAAATTTTAAAGTTAAAATTTAAAATTATGTTAAATGAAATTGAATCATGTAATGTATGTTGAGTTGATTTGAGTAAGAATGTTGAATAAACTTAGGGAATGAAAGATTGCCAAATTAAATTTAGAAATTGAGATTTTAGTAACAATATTGATTAAATTTGGCAAAGAAGACAAAATAAAGATAATAATGCTTAATTATTTAATTGTTTTTTATTGTTTATTTTGTGTACAAAATGAATTATCATAAAGAAGTTGTCAACTTATAACAAACTGGGTTTTTATCTATATTACAAATTGAATTGTATAATCAAACAAAATGGTTTAGTTTATAGTTGAGTTATATGATTACGTAAATAGGTTGTAGACTTATAATTGTGAGTTATGGTTGAATTATGTAACCACGTAGAATGGGCTATAAACATATCATTCTGAATTTACGATTGAATTGTGTAATCACACAAAAAAGGTTATAATTATGAGTGTACGTCTTTATGGTTAAATTATGTAATCATAAAAAATTACTTATATAAGATATATGTTCTCTTATGTTAGTGTTGAGTTGAACAATACACATTTTGTGATCATAGTTGATACTAAAATTAAGTGGGAAGAACAATTTATTTTGATATAAAGTTATTAATTTAATTTTGATATATGTCTTTATTTATTTTACAGATAAATGGAGGAAAGTTTAAGCACTCTAAATAATTCAGCTGTTCTAGGTTTAGGAAGATTCGATGATCCAACTTGGGCTATGCTAGATTGGTTATTGGAAGGAAGAATCATATCATTTATGTGTGTTGTAAAAACAATTAAAAGGTGGGGAAATAAGTAGATTAAAGAATTATTTGGTTGGGATCAAAGGTGATGTTAAGCCTTGCAAGAAAATATATTATAATGTGAAATAGAAAAAGAAGACTTCGCTTGAAGAGTATTAGCATGAGAAAGATAAAAAAACAAAACAAAACTTTCAGAATGGTAGTGGAAGTTCATTTTCTAGTAGTCAGGATGATACTAGAGATGTTGAAGGTGGTTTTCCTACCTAATAAGAAGGAAATGTTACACTTGATGTAAGGAAGAGAAGAAAATAGGTGTCTAACTTTTCTTCATCACGGACAACTCATGGAGCTCAGCCTTCAATCCGTAGTGGTTTACAATATAAAGAAGCAGCGTATAATGTGGACATGACAATGGCTAGAATGTGGTATTCAGGTATAACATTCAATGTTGCCTAATCTTATTATTATCAACCTATGATGAATGATATCACATCCTATGGTCTATGATACAATGCTCCTTCAATTGAAGATTGCATAGGTAAACTTCTAAGCGGCTTTATTTATGAAATAAATAATTATTTGGATGAAAGACGAATGACTTGGGCTACCTTGGGTATTCAATCATGTGTGATGGTTGGACAAATAGAAGACAAAAGCCTATTATTAATTTTTTGTTTATTCTGCAAAGGGGACAATGTTTTTAAAGTCCATTGATGCATTTGGCCTTGTGTTGCATATTGCGTTAACCTAATGTCAAAAACTATAGGTGATAATATTTCCTATCATTAATGAGATTGTGCAGAAAGTAAAAAAAGTAACTAAGTTCATAAACCATCGAGCATAGTTCCTGAATTTAATAAGAAATGATTTCTCTAATAGTAAAAACTTATCTCGTCCTACTATGACAAAAATTTTCAACAAATTTCTTATTACTTTAATGTTTTATTCTGATGAAGAAGGAGTTGAGGCAAATATTTACAAGTGATAAGTAAGTTAAATCTCAGCATGCTAGGTCTAATACTAGATTGAATTTTTCTATAATTATACTTAATGATCATGGATTTTAGTCTCAATATTAATTTTTCCTCTGAGTTTGTGAACCTTTGGTAAGGCTTTTCGTTTGGTTGATAGTGATGAGGGCAACAGTGAGTTATATTTATGATGTCATGGAGAGGGTGAAGGAAGCAATTAAGGCCAATCTGAAAATAGGTCTTCTTTCTATACACCTTATCTTACAGTTATCAATGAGAGATAAGAAAGACAACTTTACTCTCCGTTGTTCATAGTTGGGGCGTTTTTTAATTCTAGTGTCATTTTTAGACAAAGTTTTACAAAGAAAGTTGAAATTAATATGAAAATGTTATTAATTATTACAACTATTGTTACCCATTAGATGATGTAAGATCTCTTAAGCTCATAAATGGAGATTTATAAGGATATTTATGGTGATTGTAGGATACCCATTGTTATTCTCCAAAAAGACAAACTTAATGCAGAAATACATTTTTTCACTTCTATTACTTGTTGAAAATCAATCATCAATTTATTTTGTTTATAAGTTTACTTTTGTTTTCTTACAATTGCTTAATAGGATCAATTTAGAAGTGATATTCTAGAATTGTAAAGGTTTGCAATTTAAATTCTGAGTCAATGTTTGAGTGCAACAGGGTGTGAAAGGAATTGGAGCATATTTGAATTCATTCATTCCAAGAAAAGGAAATATTGGAATACAAAAGATAGAACAACTTGATCTTTGTCCAATACAATTTAAAACTTCAGGAAAGCTATATTATTATCATTATTAAGTTGAATATTATTACTTATAATCTCTTAATAATTTTATTTTATTTGTTTACTAGGACTTTTAATAGAACAAGTAGTTTTGTAGATCCAATTTGCCTTGACCATATCAATTTTTTGGCAGATTGAGTTTTTAAGGGACTAAGTTTGATATATGGGAGTGACTTAGAAGATAATATTAGATAGAAAAGTATTTACATATCATTTGGTACATTGAATTTGAATGATGATAATGGTGAGACTCCTCTTAATGATGAGGATTTTAGATCGAATGTAAATTAACGTTAATACGATTTGAGAGAATATTCAATTGAATGAAATTCTAGGTTTTCATTTCTTCTCTTCTTTTAATTTCACTCATATATGATATATGTGTTAAATTTTATATATGCAATATAAATATAACTATAAATGATTTTGTTTCAGGTTTCACTTTTAGTTAGTTGTTTCCTAGGCATGAACTCTTGTTATAATACTTAAAGAGTCATTTATTATTATTATTATTATTATTTGATGTTTTGATGTAAATTTTATTTATTACATAATAAAATTGTAATATTTTAAGTACTTTATACTATCCTTAATTTTATATTTATATGATGATGAAATGATCTATTTTCATATTAACTATGGTTATTGTTTATCTATGTAATATTTGAAAAATAATATTAAAAGAAATAAATAGATTGTTGTTATTTCAAATTTATATTGTTATGATTTTTGGAGATATGATTGATGTAAAATTATAAATTATATAGTACAATATATTGAGAGACTATTTTGTAATTTTAAAAAAAATGTAGGGACATTGTTTAAAAACTCCCAATTTTCACCTTTTCATCAATACACCAACTTAAATGTCAATCTAATAAAAAAGAAAACAAAGTAATATCTGATAACTAAGTCGATACAACCCACCCACCAATACAATCTTATGAAGCAAATACTACAGTAAATTTATAAAATTTGAACCTTATCAATTACACTAAAATATAGGTGACATTATAAGTTTAAAAACAACATCTATATTATAATAATCTACATTTAATTTTAAATTGACATAATCCTAAATTTTGATCAATATTTTATTAATTTTAGCTTATATGAACATTATAGTATAGGACTTAATGTTGCAACTTAGGGCTTAATTGGGAGTGCTAAGTCCCATCATTACTTTTTAGACACTTCAAATAGACAAATTGGAACTTCCAATTTTCACCATCACACCATTGCTCTTCTCTCCTTGTCTTAACTGATTTCTATCTTCTTTCACTCGATTAAATCAATGCTTAGCAAAGATTTATCCTCACCTTTTAAAAGTTCTCCCTTTCTCTTATATATTTTTCTTTTTTCCTTGCGGGAGAGTATTAAGCACCACCCTTTCTATTTTGGTAATTTTAAGAAGATAAGCTCTTTGATTCATATATTTGTGTGCGCGTATTTATATATATACATATACGTACATATACTCTTAATTTTAAATTATCCATCTTTTTCTTCTATATTAATTTCTTGATTGTAAATTTTTTATAAGCTTTGAAATTTTTATTTCACCACCTTAAAGTACATTCAAATTATGTTTTCATGTCACTAACATAACTTCCAGCCTCATTTATGGTCCATCTTATAAACCCCAGTGGGAGTAATTTTAAATAAATAAAATAATAAGAGTTTTTATTTGTGGGATCAAAGATCATATTAAGAATTTGTTCTAACCATTGCTTATAACAAAGTTGTTGTTTTATGTACAAGTACTTTAAATAGACTATCATTGGGTAATTTTTGATTTGTCATCAACCTTCAACTCCAACGTTCACATGTTGGTTAAATTCCCTACTATAAATTTCATAGAGTTATTATAAAAAGTTATCAATAGATTTTCTATGAAATGAAGAAGCTTGTTTCTTGTTTAAAATGGTCGAACTATTATGTTTGCAAGTTGTAAGATCTTAAAATTTTAACAAGTATTATATGATGAGAATTTTCTAAGAGGACTATTGAAAGAATTCGTAAGTTAAAGAAAGATGTTGAAACAAAGACAACTGAGGAGATTGAGAAGCAAATAAAGAGTATGGAAGAAGAAATTAATATATTGGCCAAAGAGGAAAAAGAGTTCAACTTTATATTGTTGCAGGATTTGGTGTAATTTATATAGGTATAATTTTTAGTTATGTTATAAGAAAATGAATATAGATTTCGTTGCAATGGAATTTCAGTCAAAATTTTTTAGTTAAATAAATTGCATGATTATGATATTTTGTATTTACATTGTTTAGTAATTTGAGTGATGTGATAATAATGCTATTTTGTTACGACAATGACACTTCTTTCAAATTTGTATTCAACATATTTTGTAATTAATACTTGTTATTTACATTGAGCAAGTGGCATAACCATAATACATTCTTATAAATTGTGTCACAGGCGTGAAAATTAATCACTCCAGTTAAACACTTTTTTTAAAAAATAAAATTTATAAGATAAAAATTTAAATTTAAAACATTGATTAATTTATTAAAATTGTTTAATTAATTTATAAATTATAGAAAGAGCTTTTTTAAGAAACTAGTTGACTGTCAATTAAAAAAACAACTTTTTAAAAAAAACTTTATATAGTAGACTGTTTGGCAACATAAAAAAAACAATTTTATTAATTTTATATATATTTTATTTCGTAATAAAAATTATTTATGCATATAAATAATATTTAAATAATATGCAAAGCACAATATATTATGTTTACATTTAATTTTAAAGAATTCAACAACTATTAGATTTTTCATAAATATAATGAGTTTACATTTACTTTACAATTGTTTGACAAATTCAC
>JAOTIZ010000004.1:6766348-6790936 GCA_027123425.1 Erythroxylum panamense | reverse complement strand
CCGCGAGTCTTTTATTAAATGCATAATTAGCACGTTTCATGGGTCCAGCACCGCGCTCACAGGTAGGATGTTGAGCTCCGGCAGCGGGGTTCCGCATCCGATGTTGGGCTCCAGCAGCGGGGTCCAACAATTATTTCATTGTTAAATTTCATATCGATTATTACGACGGTGTAAAATATGGTCTCTCCTCTCACAGTAAACCATATGTAACATTGTAATATTTTTACATGACTTAAGTAAAATGTACCATTTCATATTATTATAACATGGAGTTGTCTCTTCTTTCTACTTACGTGATACCATTTCTCTACTTTTTTATGACATATTTGTGTGAGCATATCTCCATTACTGCAGTATTTGAGTTATAGATTTATTATGATGTTTCACCACCATATGATCCAAGATCATTTCAGAGGCATTGTCTATACGTAAAAGTGTCATACGTATTTTTGTAAAGATCAAATGTCATCTCGCTACACATTTTTTAAATTGAGATACCTGAAATGTTGAATAAGTAAGGGTCCTTGGGGGAAGCAACAGTTTATATGCCATTTACCCACCTTCTCTATGATTTGATATGGACTGTACTACAATGGAGAGAACTTATGATTGGTTCTCCTTTACAATGAATGTTTTTAAGAATACCCATTATCCAACCTCGAATTTCTCCTCTATTCTTCTCTTGTTTGCCTATTGTTACATCTCATTTTGAGAGGAAATCTAACAGTGGCTAAGGATGTTTCCATATCTTTCGTCTCTTGATTTACCATCAGATTCTTAAAATCTCTATCAAAGTCGGGAAAATATATAGGGGAAGATAACCGTCTAGTATTTCAAATAGGGTATTGTTAATGGCTATATGATATATCATGTTATACCACAATTCTGCTAATGATATACAGTCACACCATCTATGGGAGTGTCTCCATACATGGGTAAGTCTTTTAGATTTTATTAATTGTCTTTGTCTGCCCATCTAAATGAGGATGATACGCAGTTGAAAAGTTTAAGCTCACTCTTTATAACTTAAAGGTTTCCCTTTAGAATGTGTTTAAGAAAAGAGGATCATTATTACTTACTATGCTTTTAGGCATTGCATAGAGCTTATAGACATGATCCAAGAATGTTTGGGCTATCTCAGATGCAATAAAAGGATGTTTACATACTTTTTAAATATGTCTATTATAACCAGACTATTTGATTTTCCTCTAGATGATTACAATCCTTCCATAAAATTCATACTAGTCTATTCCATACACCCAACTAGAATTGGTAGAGTTTTAAGATTCTCAAAAGATGTAAGGTTCTCATATTCACTTCTCTAGTATATGAGGTATTTTTAAATATAATTTCTCATATCTTTGTTTAGTCCCTTTTAGTAAAAGACAATTTGTATCTTCTTAATGCTTGTTGTAACTCTTGAATGCCCTCTTTATGGCTCATCATAGCTTATGGAGATTAGTTTTCTTCATAGGTTACTATAGAAACTAATTACCAATCTTCCCTTCCACCTAAATAGTACTTCTTTCAACTTATATTTGTTGGAGTTCAATTCTCCTATTTTCAACTTCCTAAAGATATTTTAAATGGTTAGTTCCTTCTCTAAGCTTCTTTTAATCTCATCTAATTGACTATTAAAGTGAGAAACTTAGCAGTAGTTATCCTGGATAAAGTGTTTGTTGCCTTGTTTTCCTTCCCATTTATATATAACACTTTAAAGTCATATCGAAACAACTTAGGTAGTTATTTTTGTTAAAAGAGAGTTAAGATTTTGTGTTCAAGCAAATACTTGAGGCTTTGATGATTAGTGGGACTTGGAATGGTCTTCCATTAAGGTAGTGGTGCCATTATTTAATGGATTTAATGATTTACAAAATTCCTTCTTATAAATGAAGAGCTTTAAGTGTTTAGTAGCTAATGTCTTGCTTAAGTGCATAATAAGATGTCTTTCTTATTGGAGAACAACTCTTATGCATATGCCACATGCATAAGCTTTTATAATAATTAGTTAGGAGAAGTTAAACATGACTAGTACCAAAGATGTCACAAGGACCCTTTTCAATAGTTCAAAGGTTCTTATTGTTTCTCTCCCCAGTTCCACTCCTTGGCTGCTTGTCTCTTTAATAACTTTGTCAGAGGTCTAACCATGCCTGTATAATTTCTATTGAACCTTTAGGAATAGTTAATAAGCCCTAAGAATTCCATTAGTTCCTTAAGTGAATTTGGTATTGGCCATTTATCGATGGTTTCTATCTTTCTTTCATCAATAGCCACTCCTTTAGTTGAAATCAAATGTCTCAAGGATTCAATTTGCTTTGCCCAAAATACACATTTAGGCCCCCTCATGAATAACTAGTGGGCTTGAAGAGTTATCATTGCCTCTCGAAGATGTTCTAGGTATTGAAAGAAAGAGTCGTTCAATATTAAATGTCATAAAAATAGAACACAATTCCTTAAGAATGGAATGAATATCAAATTCAATAAACTGTGAAAAGTTATTAGTGGTATTGGTCAATCTAAAGGACATCATTAAGAACTCATAATGGCCTTCTAGATTTTTGAATGGTGTCTTAGTTATATCATCTTCATGCATCCTAATTTGGCGATAACTAGATCTCAAATGAAGCTTGGAATGCTAGCTTGATCTATGTAATTCATCCAATAGCTCTTCAATTATAGGTATAGAAACTTATCCTTGATTTTGTGCTTATTGAACACCCTATAATCAACTCACATTCTCTAAGAATTATCTTTCTTTGTCAATAATACTATTGGAGAGACATAGGAACTAAAGCTATGTTCAATAAACCCTTTTTGGATCAATTCCTTGACTATCTTCTCTGTGGCATCCTTTTGCTCTCCTGAGTATCTATAAAGCCTAATGTTAATTTTTTACATCCCTTCCTTTAATCTAATGATATGAGCTTATGCTCTGTTAAAGGTAACTAATGAGGTTCCTCGAATACAACCTTAAATCAACCAATAATTCTTCTAACTCATCAAATGTATTAGATTGCTCCTCCAAATTCGTCTACTACGACTAATACTCTAAGGGATGTGTCATTTGCTTCATATACAATCCCCCAACTTTAGACTCTTTTAGTATCTTATTCAACTCTTTGCTTGATACTAACTTAGTCTTTTTGTTTAGATTTCCTTTCAACGTCACTGCTTGGCTTTCCTATTTAAACTTCATAGTTTTGGTTTAAAAGTTATACAACAAAATTTTTAGGGTTGCCAATTATTGTACACCCAATACCATATCATGACCCCTAAGGTGATAACTAATGCATTTCTTGAGGATGATAATCATTTCATGTTTCACACAAACCCTTTATAATATTGATAACAATTCAATTCAAGCCCACCTTTTACACTAATTTGTATACCAAATATTGTTTCCAAGTTACTTCGACTCCGCCTTGCTACTACTTCATCCAAGAAATTATGTGTGATCTTATTGTCAATTAATATATATATATAGGCTTCCTCTGATGGTAGCCCACCACTCTCATATGTTTATATTCATCTTCAGCCTTTACTCCAATCATAGTTTAGAAAGATACACTAGAAGTCACTGGTTCTTCCTAAGTTTCCCTTACTAGCTCTCCTTCTTCCTTCTCCATATTGTCTTTTCCTTCTATTATATACAAATGCAGTAGCTTCTTCTTACACTTACATATGGGAACATAACACTCATCACAACAAAAATATTGCCACTTTACTCTTCTCTCATTGAAATCCATATCACTAACTATGTTAGAATTTTTAGAGCTTTTAATGAAGTTAGCTCTAGCTACAGTTATTTGGGCTCCTAGGATAGGCAAGATTCATCTTTCAGATGGAGTTCTTGTTACAATTATAGCCTGTTCCCTCCTTTAGCTCCCATACCGATGTTATTATGGCTTAATCTTGGAGGTGGTTTACTGTTTATGTTAAAAGGTAAGAAAGTGGTATGAATTATTATCACAGCTTCCTACTTTCTCGCTAAAGATTATGCTTGTTGAAGGTTGCATGGCTCCAGGAGCTTCACCGTCACTTCCAATTCCAGTCACAATCCTTTTAGGAAAATGTATCAGGTAATCTTCAAAGAGTGGCAGTTTGTTGGAGTATTTATCAAATTAAACACAATACCCTTTTACTGATCCCTCATATTTAAATTCCTTGAAGTCACCTACTGAGTCTTCAAATATCTCTTTATCGAATCTCGATCTGAACGTGCTAACAAGTTTCTCCACTCTATAGGTTCCCTTCTAATTCAATTTCTTGTTACAACTTGGCACCATTCCTAAACCAATCTCTCTAAGTGTATAACCACTATTCTCACCTTGAGATTATCAAGTGCCTGAACAACTATAAAAAAAATTGCTTATACTTGTATACACATCCCTTAATTCGGTTTTCATCAAATATTAGGAAGATATTTTACTAAATTTAGTCGAGATTGTGTACCCTTCTTTGTCAAATGAAATTTTTGTAGAAAGTACTGCATTTTCCTTTCCGAGTGAAATTTGGTCCTTGCTTCTTCCAAAAGTTTGTATAAATTGATGAAAACATAGATTTCAATTCTCCGAATTCTTTTTCTTGTTTGTTAGTTTTGATATGATTTTCCAATAATAACTTCCCATTCTACATATGATTTTCTAGTAAAACTTTAATGTTTTCCTTAATTCTTTTCAGCTACATACTTCAGTTCTTTCATTCATGTCACAAGTTCTTTGAGATTCTTCCGCTTTAATTACATGCAAATTGAGAAGTAACATAGGGGTACGTGAACAAAAGATAATACAGTAGTTGTTAAGGAAAGGGGGTTGCATAGCGGAAGCAATAAACAACCCGATCAATAATATACCAGGACTAATTCATCTTTCCCTACTACCAATAAAATAGGATATCTCAAAACAGCCAACAAAGCAGAATATCACAATAACAACAATAATAAGAGTGATTAAAATAACAACACAAAGATACTAAGATTTTTAACATGGAAAACACCCAACTGGAAAAAACCACGGGACCTAGTCCAGTCAAAAACTCCACTATATCAACAATGGGTACATAGTCATCACCAACATGAGGATACACATCGTAGGATCAACAATACATCTTCTAAATACACACTTTAAAGTCTAAGTGAGTTGGAAGGATCTCACCAAATAAAGTGACCAATATGAAAACATAAACTAGTAGATATGTAGAATGCATTAAGAGGAACATGTAGCTAAAATTTCATCTTCATCAGACTCCGTTTGACCCTCTGATCAAGGCTTCAAAGATGTTGCACTTCTCTTTTCTGTCTCAAAGGTCAAAAATCACCAAAACAATAATTCTCTCTCCTCCTCTCTCGATTGTGTTGGCTGCCCACTTCAAAAGAAAAATAAGGGTTTTCTTGTTTTGTTGGTCAAAATACTAATGGGAGTCAAAATGGGTTTTTAAGTCATCGGCTACAAAATTAGAGAGAATTATTTTATGCCCAACAATCTTCCCCTTCACCTCAATTGGTGGGCAAAACCAAACTAGCTTCTTGTCTACAAAACAAGAGCTTCTTTCTCAGTACTGCCTTAGTCAACATATTTGCACCATTATCATCAGTATGAATTTTCTCAAAGAATAGCACCTTGGACTCCAATACATCCGGAATCCAATGGTACCCCACATCAATATGTTTAGACCAAGTATGAAATGTGGAATTCTTACTGAGGCTAATAGCACTCTGACTGTCACAATAAACCACATACTTATCTTGCTTCATGTCCAACTCTTGTAAGAACTTCTGCAACCAAAGAGCTTCCTTACAAGACTCAGTAACAATAGTACTCTGCCTCTATAGTAGACAAGGCAATACATTTATACAACTTACTTTGTTATGACATTGCTCCCCCTGTAAAAATCATCAAGTATCTATATGTGAAACTCCTATAATCAATATCACCTACCATGTCAGCATTTGTATATCCATCTAATATGGTCTTCCCATTGCCAAAGCAAAGACACAACCTGGAAGTATATGTAAGATACCTAAGAATCCACTGAACTATATTTCAATGCTCTTTACCAAGATTGGAGAGAAACCGACTAACCAACCCAACTATATGAGCTATATCTAGCCAGGTGCAAATCATAGCATACAACAAGCTACCAACTACTGAAGCATAAGGAATTTTCTTTATGTCTTCTTTGTCATTCTCACTTTTAGGGCATTGTTTTATACTCAACTTGAAGTAAGTCGCAAGTGAAGTAGAGACTTCCTTAGCTTTGCTTATGTTAAACCTGTTGAGGACCTTCTTAATATACTTCTCTTGAGATAACCAAAGCTTCCCATGTTGTCTATCACGAGAAATCCTCATCCCAAAAATCTTTCGAGCCAGACCCAAATCCTTCATTGCAAAGGATTTGCTTAACTCCTTTTTCATCCTATTAATCTTCACAGTATCATGACCAACAATCAGCATATCATCAACATAAAGCAAGAGAATGATGAAATTATCATCAGAAAAGTTCTTCACAAATACACAATGATTGGTTGTAGTCCTTTAATACCCCTGGTCTGCCTTAATGGAGTCAAACTTCTTGTATCACTGCCTCGGAGTTTGTTTCAACATATACAATCTCTTATTGAGACAACATACAAGGTTCTTTTGCCCTTTCTCTTTGAATCCCTATAACTACTCTATATAAATTTCTTCATTCAAGTTACCATGTAAGAAGGTTATCTTTACATCAAGTTGCTCAATCTCTAGGTTTAAGCTAGCTGTTATACTAAGAATAATTCAAATAGAAGACATCTTTACCACAGGGGGAGAATATCTGTTCAAAGTCTACACCTTCTATTGATTGAAACCCTTCACAACCAATCTGGTCTTGCATCTCAAATGTGAGTTTTTTTCATACATCTTTAGTCTAACACCCACTTATTCTTGAGTATCCTCTTGCTATTTGGCAACTTCACTAGATCATAAGTGCGGTTTTTATGCAAGGATTTGATCTCATCTTGCATGGTTACTAACCACTCATCCTTCTTCTCATGATTAATAGCCTTATCATAAGACTCTGGTTCTCCACCATTTGTCAACATATCAATCTCATTTGGATTATACCTAGTAGAAGCTCTCCTATCTCTGGTAGACCTCCTCGACTTAATAAAAGGTGATAGAATTGATGGTGACTCTGGCTCAAGAGTAAGAATATCATCAACCACATCATCCTACTCTGTCTAGGCTCCCTCATCATAACCATCAACTAGTTATGGAGGGATTGGATTTAAGTTAGCAAGGATTTCAACTGAAGGCTTTGGTTTTTCACTTTTCCCCAAATCTTCGATGGTCTGATCTATAAAGAAGATAACATCTCCAGTTCTGACCAACTTCGTGTCTACAGGATCTCATAATTTGTACCCAAATTCTTCATGTCCTTATCTCAAGAAAATGCACTGCTTGGATTTTCCATCAATTTTTGATCTCTCATTTTTAGGAATATGAACAAATGTCTTGCAACTAAAGACTCTTAAATGTTTAAAAGAAACATCTTTCCCAATCCAAACTCTTCATGAAATATCACCATCCAATGGAACTAAGAGACATAGGTTGATCACATTAACAGTTGTCTGTATAGCTTCACCCCAAAAAGATTTAGGCAGCTTGCATTAGATAACATACATATAACCCTTTCGGTAATTGATCTGTTCATTTTTTCTGGCACACCATTCTGCTAAGAAGTCTTTGGAACACTCTTCTCAAGTCTAACACCATGAGACTTACAATATTCCTCAAATGGTCCCTAGTATTCACCACCATTATCTGCTCGAACACACTTCAACTGTTTGCTAGTCTCTTTTTCAACTTTGCGGTGAAAATCTTTGAACATCTCCAAAACCTGGTCTTTAGATTTCAACGCAAAACACCAAATTTTCTAGCAAAGTCATTGATAAATGTAACAAAGTTCAAAGCACCAGCAAGAGATCTATCTTTCATATAACATACATTAGTATGCACCAACTCTATGTCATTAGACTTTCTAGATGGAGAATAATTTTGAAATGCAACCCTATGTTGTTTTCTATAAATGCAATCAACACAAGGTTTTAAAACTTTACCTTTGACTTCAAGGAGAAATTTCTTTTGAGCAAGTACTTGGAGTCCCTTAGCACTCATATGTCCAAGCCTTCTACGCCAGAGATTAATGGAGGAATCTTGGGCTACATTCGCATCTCCATTCTTCAACTTTACAAGCATCAAATGCAAAGTATTATACTTCTTTCCTCTAGCAACAATGAAACTCCCCCGTGTGATTTTTTATTTACCATAGTACAACCAGTGTCTATATCCAAGAATACATCTCCCATATCAATAATATTGCATAAGGAATCATTTCACATCCTTACATGGCCAAAGCTTCAGGCGGTGTAAGATGAGAAAAGCTTTCTATAAGGAGTTATATGATATGATGCACCCGAGTCAATGATCTAATCACAATCATAACTCGCAACACTAACTGAACCATCATCACAATACACAAATAAGTCATCCCCGGTAGTCACTACTATTGTAGTATCCTCTTCATCAATCCGTTCCTCTTTCTTTCCTTTACCTTTTTTCCCTGACTATTCTCTCTTGAGCAATCTACACTAATTATTGTAATGCCCAAACTTTTGACAATGAAAGCACTGGATATTTTTCTTTGACTTGGATCTTCCTCTAGATTTATCATTTTTGTTGTGGGGCTCTCTGCTCTTACTTCTTCCTTTTTGGCCTTTTTTTTCTATCATTAGAGCCTATGACTCAGAACCAATGTTCTGTTCTTTTCTCCTAACTTATTCATTTATCAATGCATCAAAAACTTGTTCCAATGTTAAAACGTGATTTGACATAGAATTACTGATAGACATCACCAATGTTTCCAACTATCAGGAAGCGAGCTAAACAACAACAAAGTCTGCACCTCATAATCCAAATTTAGCTTCAACTTGACTGTCTGATTTAATAGGCCCTGGAAGGTGCTTAAGTGCTCACTCATGTCAGCACCATCTTTGTACCTCAATCAAGTAACATGTTTCAGCAAAGCAGCTTTATTTCTGCCGGTCTTTCTTTCATGTATGTTTTCCAATTTTTTTCAACGTACATCAGCCCGTGTTTCTTTGAAAAATGGTGGAAAACATTATCGTCTATCCAATGTCTAGTTGTGCCAACACTCTTTCTATGCATATCATTCCATTGTTTATTAGTCATATCACTTGGTCTAGCATTATCTCCTAGAACAGGATCAAACAAATTTTTATAGTATAGTAAATCTTTCATTCTAGGCTTTCAAATAAAATAATTAGATGCAAACAATTCAATCATCGAACCCAATGTTGACTCTTCCATTTTATCAATACAAATATTCAACCATGGTCACACAGCGGAAGCAATAAAACAACCCTATCAATAATATTCTAGGACTAATTCATCTTTCCCTACAATAAAATGGGATATCTCAAAATAGTCAACCAAGCACGATAACAGCAATAATAAGGTTGATAAAAATAACAACACAAAGGCACCAATATTATTATCGTGAAAAACCTAACCGGAAAAAACTACGGGACCTATTCCAGTCAAAAATACCACTATATCAATAATGAGTGTATACAATCATTACCAATAGGTGGATACACATCATATGATCAACAATACATCTTCTAAATACACACTTTAAAGTCAAGTGGGTTGGAAGGATCTCATTAAAAAAAGTGATCAATCTAAAAATCTAAACTGGTAGATATGTAGAGTGCATTGAGAGGATCCCGTAGCTAAAATTTCATCTTTATCAAACTCCGTTTGACCCTTGAATCAAGGTTTCAAAGGTACTACACTTCTTTTTTCTCTCTCAAAACTCAAAACTACCAAAACGATAATCCTCACCTCCTCTCTTGATTGTGTCGGCCGCCCATTTCAACATAAAAACAAGAGTTTTCCTATTTTTGTTGGTCAAATTAGTAATGAGAGTCAAAATGAATTTTTGGGCCACAAGCCACATAATGGGGAGATTTATTTTTGGCCCAATAGTAGTAACAGAAAGTGCGAGAGGACATGTCCTCTCCTCTCATAGTGCGCCATGCGTAACATTGTAAATATAGTATTAACAAGAAGCAAATAATTGAGGTTTGTTTTTGCTAGTTGATTGTGTTCAAGCCGGATTTACGTCAGATTTGGACTGAAAAAACTCAAATTCAGTCCAGTAAACAAGTTTAGGATGTTTGTTTGGGCAAATGGGTAAGTCAAATCTTACCAGTTTGAGTTCAGACCCGATTTTTCTTGTCCCAGTTGGATTTGAATCAGATTTAACCTTTACTTTTTTTGGTAATCGAACATGGGATCCAACTGGCCAAGATCATTGCCATGCCCTCTTTCTTTTTTTGGTAATCGAACTTGGGATCCAACTGGCCAAGATCATTGCCATGCCCTTTTTCTGTTAAGCCCTTTGCTTTTTATCCACACTATAAGTATCCATTTTGTTTCCTCAAATCCAGGCATCAGGGAAGCAGTACCAAACACTAGTTGAGCAACGATTAGAAAGAGAAACGGAGAAATGCCACAATTTGAATGCAGTAATGCATATTCCTCCTTACCATTCTTGTGGGTTTACCTGTATATTAAATTCCTTGTCTATGTAGGTTTATGCGTGCGTGAACAAAGAAACCAAAAAAACTTGAAAATTGGACAGAAGGAATCACTCTTACAATATGTCCTTACGCCTTTGCAATCTGCACAAAAGTACCCAGTTCCAAGAAGATGTTTATGCGACTTAAGGTCGAAGATTATACAATTACAAAGCTTCTACCTTGTCCTGGACAAGATAGTACGCCAAAATTTGTGGGGGGAACAAAAAACAGGGATCAGATCACGGCCACCGAGTTCAAGAGTAAACTTTAGAATGCAGGTGAGCATTAAGAAGACAAAGGCCTTTGTCAAACCAAAATGCAGACTGGAAAGATGTGGTCTTAAAAAGGTTTCAAAGCCTTGCAAATTGGTCAACCACTCGAGTTTGACCCAATCTTAAAATCAATGATACCAGGATAATACTTGGAGTTGGTTGGTGATTCGTTTTGAGAAACAATTATGAGCTCTTCTATTATTGGTTTGAACCTCCTGGTGGATTCAGTTCCCTTGTTTTTGCCAATTTTGCTTGTATCAGTCTATCCAGGATAGGAGGCTCCAAAGGATTAGGGTCAAGACAACGTTCTGCAGCACCAACAATAACCTGCTCCACCAAAATCCAGCACCCATCAGTTCTCACAGAAGTTTCAAAGCGAACACCAAAATGACTCTTAAGAGTGGGATATTGAGTATGCTTGAAAAATGGAAGTGTGAGGCCGTTTTGAAATAAGGTTGCATATTAATAAGAAATTACTACTGAAGCAAACAATCCACACTCTGGATGGGCTGATTAAATCCAATGAAGCTATTCTTTGTTACCTCATCAAGCAAAAAGTCGACAGCTGCTTCATCCTCAACATTCTCTTTAAGAAGACCCCGTAGGAATTGAATATCCAACTGAATTTGTTGAAATCCACTCCGGTTGAAAGTTTGGAGTCGAACCAATTCTTGCAAACTTTTCAGGCAAAGTTTCACTATAGTATTTATAACAGAATCCTGTAAAATTACAAGCAGACTCATTTGAAATCATATCAAATCCAGCTTCTCTTCTTGCTACAAATCCAAATAATCATGATGCAAACCTGTGTATATTCAGTTTTAGTAAATATTTCGACTTTTTGCTTGAACAATTTTGCAAGGTGAGTTTCCAAAAGCTGACTCCTCGCCTTCTGGGTATTTGACCGACCTAATTTATCATCTCGTAATGGGTTGCTGCGGGAGGAGGTAGTGCTACCATTGCTTTCAGTGCGACGATGCTTACGAGGAACTCCCTGAGATAAAATCTGCTTTACCTCAGCTCTAACTGCCTCCAGCTGGTTATAATCAAAATCATAGTAAGTATCATCATTTTATATTTAGGATTACCACTCCGTACCAAAGCTAAAAATTCTCACAATGATATTTTGAAGAAAACTCTTAACTGGATAAATTAGCATGCTAGAAAAAATTCTTAAATACTCAAGAGACCAGGGACAGCAACTGAGGAGGAGATTATATATACGAGCACAAACCTCTTGGAAAAACAAATCGACAAACATATGAACTTCTCGTGGCTCCTTGTGCTGTTTTGAAGTCACAAATATTAGAGAAGATCAACATCAAGCAACTAGTTTTTTCCTCAAGTTAATGGAACATGCTGAATTTATGGTACTCACCTTGACCCAATTTGGAGTTGTGAACCTTTTTCGCAGGAGAACTGATATTCTCTGAGTTCTCATATTTATGTACTGAATGAAGAATAAATATATGTTAGGCCCTGGGGCTGAGTTTCAGATACAGATACTTGAAAGATAGAAAGTTAATAATTGAATCACCATGCCCACATTGGATGAGGAATTGCATCAACAATGTGAAATGTCCAGAACCATGCAGGAAAAGGACAGACTGAAGATTCAAAAATGCTTTAAATATTACAAACAGAGTAGGCTCCACCACAAACACAGTATATGGAAAGATTTAGCTCATACATGGTGAAGAAACTTTTCGCCAGCTGATCGAAAGATTCTACAAATTTCACCAGGCACAAATGCTGGTCCATTTTCATAGCCTCGAACACCTCCACCAGGGAAAGAAGAAGCCATTTCCTGAGTAGCAACATTATTAACGTTGATACAAGCCCATTGGATATGGGGGAGTGGTATAGTAATCATATATGCCTCAAAATTAACAAAAGAATAGAATAAATTGATTCTCACCTCAGTAATTCCAGGTATGGCAGTTTGCTTCAAAATTAACAAAAGAAACAGAATAAATTGGTTCTCACCTCAGTAATTCTAGGTATGGCAGTTTGCTCAGCAAAGACACAAAGTTGAGACAATATTAGGACAAGACCAGTAACCACTTTGTCAACCTGCTGTCCCTCAGTCAAGCCTTGCTCTTGCTTCCCTAACTTAATTCTTCCTGAAAGTAAGAGGAAGTCATTATCCAGTTCCCGGAAGAAATCTTGAAATCCTTCTTGTATGAAGTCAATAATCAAGTCTCTCAGTTTAACTATTAGCTCCAAGTCATCATCAATAAGCTGGCGGAAATCCTGAAATTAATAGATCATGCAATAGTTAAAGATGCAAGTGTGTGGTATTTATGAGGTGTCACAAATAGATGTAGTTTCATAAAATAAAGAAAATATAGAGGGGAAGAGAAAATTAGAAGCTAGAAAAGAAAATAGTACAGATCACCCAAATGACTGAACAGTGAAAAGCAAGAATGCTGCAGTTACCGACATAAAAAGATCACATATTTTAATACAGATCAGATCATGTATCAGAACGCAATAGTTTGCACAGCTTAGAAATTCACTAGTAATGATTCATATTTTGCAAACTTTAATACATAATCAAAATGATAGTTTCTTTTTATGCAAGCACAAGCAACAACAGTAAGCTTGGCTGGTATTACCAGTAAGACATCCATGCTTCCCTTGAGGACTGTGGTTTTGCCCGCCTCCAGAGCAACCTTCAACGGATGCTCTTCTGCTCCTTCAGTGTGTTTGACATGATTATTGGTGACTGCATCTGCAAGTTCGAACAGAACTTAAGTCAGAAAATTATAATATATTGATTGATACTTTTAGAAGCCTTTGGCGATACAAAATTTCCAGTCTTGCAGAGACAGCACCATCTGCATGGAGACAGGAAGTAGTGTACCCAGTGCTCGCACCCCTTCCCCATGCAAAGCCATTGGTCATTCAAACCATCAGCTTACACACCATTGGTCATTCAAACCAACAGCTTACACAAATTTATATGAACTAGAGGTAGTTCAACAGTCAGGGCTCATGCTAGCGGTCATTAATACAAATGAACAAAACAGCCACCTGACAAAATATTTGTTCTCCCTGATCTATAAACTAAAGAGGTATATAATAAAAACCATAAAGTGACCTGAAATATTATGCCGAAGGCCAGAAAACTTGCTCACAACATACTGTTTGACAGCAACCTGGGCAGCCTGCAACCATTAGGATTAATTAGTTTACGTTCTTCAACATGGCAACAAATACCAAGATATTTTAGACAGAAATGCAGGTTGAGATGAAAGGAAATGTGAGGATGACCTCCAAAGAATGATCAGGGAGAAAAGCCTCAAACAAGACTTCATCCATCATCAGCACATCTCTCCATATGGCTCCTATATTTGGCAAGGCATTTCAGGCCAGATGCCAAACAAAAGAAAAGGAAAAAAAAAACCAGCATTTTGCCATTTAATCAATTGATAAACAAGTTATATCCAAAGAGCTTAAAGAAACCAAATCCAAAGAAAAGCAAAACAAAGAATTTTAAAATTGAAGAAAATCAAAGGTGGCATAACAGAGACAGCTAGAGTTGAAAGTGCATTGCTATATCTACCATTTACCCTTCAGTCCTCTTAAGAAGAAAAAGAAAAGAAATAAGAAACTCCAAGTGCTGCGGAGAGAAAGGATAGAGAATCTAGACATATTAAAGCACAAAGATGCTTCAAGCACAAGCAGGCATGTGAAATATAGAAAACAGACTTGACAATCTACCGTTGTCAAGTTTTAAGTGCATTGCTACAATCTATGATTTACCCTTCAGTCCTCTTCAGAAAAAGAAAATCTTAATAAGAAAATCCAGGTGCTTTGGAGAGAAAAGACAGAAAATCTGGATATATTAATGCACAGAGATGCTTCAAGCACATGCAGACAAGTGAAATGTATAAAAAGGACTCGAGATTGAAAAAGATCTTTTTGAACACAAAGAAGACATTAAATCTAGACAGAATGCAGCCACATAACTAATTAAGAGAAAATGCATTCAAATAACAAGGAATATATGTCAAAAGATTGAATTTGTACTTACGAAGAATAAGGTTTAACATGAAGGTTCGAAAAGAGGAAAGAACAGGAATACACTAATGTTAAAACTCAGTAAACCCACGTCCAAAACGAACCACATACTGAAATCTAAGTCAAAAGATTCAAACTTTCCGATCCACACCCACAAAACAACCAAAGCCAGATCTGAATCAAAGCCATTTAACCATAAAACATAAGCAAACAGATACTTACCCCAGGGGACACCGAGAGATCCAACCAAAACCTGTCAATCTTAGCAAAGGACCTAGACATATAAGTTAGAAATTTAACTATAAAACATAAGCAAACAGATACTTACCCCAGGGGACACCGAGAGATCCAACCAAAACCTGGCAATCTTAGCAAAGGACCTAGACATATAAGTTAGAAATTTATAACCTGGCAGAGGCGAGCCGTTCCCGAGCGTGGAGCTGAGGAGCCGAGATGCCGGAGGACGGAGTATCGTAGAGACCGACGAAACGAAATAAAGAATCAGAAAATCAGAAGAAGAGAGAGGAAGAGAATGGGTCGATGATATAACCTGGCGGAGGCGAGCCGTTCCCGAGCGTGGAGCTGAGGAGCCGAGATGCCGGAGGACGGAGTATCGTAGAGACCGACGAAATAAAGAAAAAATAGGAAAAAATAGGAAAATGTCTGGCAGATCTGATAGAGAAGAGATCAGAAAATCAGAAGAAGAGAGAGGAAGAGAATGGGTCGGTGAACGAGTCGAGCTCTACTGGTGAGGAAGAGGAAGAGAATGGAAATCATTCTCTGAATCTTACAATTTATCTTTTGAATCTTTTTAAGAATGGAAATCAACAGGAAGAGAAGAACCAGAGATACTGACAGACGGCAAGCGAAGGAGGTGAAGGACGAGAGAAACGTGAGAGCCCTAATACTGAAGAACTTCTTTTGGGGATGCGAAGAGTCTCTGCTTTCGAGAGTGTCGTGACCGTCAGATGAAATGGACGATGGGGATGGACTGCGTGGTCGTCCATCCCCATCGCTCTTAGTATATATACTTAATGAAATGAGAGAACTTAGTTTTTTTGAAATGTTTATGTTCTATATGATGCCATATTAAGTGATGTGACTACTCTAACATGCTATTTCTATGGGGTATATGCTCGAATGTTCTCTAGAATATCCAGAATGTGCTATATGGAAGTGGGATGTTACAATGAAATGATTGAATTATATGAAAAAATAATGCATAGAGAGGTTAGTTAAAACTACTTTAACATTCTATAAATTTTAACATTCTCTAACATATATTGCTAGATGCAAATCTTGATCTATAAATTTAATTTATTTAATTAGAGAATTAAAAATAAATTAAAGAAATTTAATTTATCTAATCCTAAGTATGAATTAGGGTTATAACTTATATATATTGTCAATATATTTGTGAACCTAATGGGTTACATATAAAGAATGAGTTAAAAAAGAGTGTTTTAATCAAGTTAGATTTGACTGCAAAGTCTGAATAATTAAATATGAGATATTTAATAAATAAGGATCAATATAAGATATTAGATCTTATTTGAGCATAATTGGTATCTAATTAGAATGAGTTGTAATTATAATTAAAGTTTAACTGAAATTAGAATATTATTTTAATTAAATTACTAAAATGTCCAAAGCCTAAGGGAGCTAGCGCTCATTACCGAACCCTCTCTACAATAGTTGTAGGGCTCTTTTAACATATTTTGTAGATATCATTAAAGGCTTAATACTTCTTCAATTCCATTGGTTAATATGAGTCAGTTTTGAAAATGAATCAAGGGATACGATAAGAAAAGGATCAAACTTTGAAATAAGGTAAAAATTAAGAATCACACTTTATGATTATTTCGCTATGTATGAGATTTCCTAACAATAATAGGCTTTAAGCAATGGTTGTGTGGTGAAAGCAACCAACCACTATCATCCAAAGCCTAAGCTTGTGCTCAACCTAGAGGAAATCAATGTTTGAGAAGTTAAGGCCATAGGAATTTATAAAATGAAAGAGTATTTGTTGGCTAACATCTACTCTATGTGTTTAAACAAGCTTCACATATGTATCTTCCAATCCATTAATATGAGCTTGAAATACATTTTTCCTTTAATGGCTTTATTGGCAAAACTGCTTGTGATGTGTAACTACAGCAAGGTAACCCTTTTTCTACATTTTTTTGGCAACGATTTCAAAATCATAGCTAAAAGTAAGCTTTTGGGGACAATTTTCTTACCCTTTGGTGTCATTTTCTAAAATTATGGTTAAGTGGCAAGCCTTTGGTGACACTTTTTCGAAATCTGTTGGTGATGGTTTACTAATATCATCACCAAAGGGTAAGCCTTTGGTGATGATTTTAATAATAATTGCCAAATGCTTAAATAACTCTCTTTTAATTCTGCAAAACAAAATAACTCTCTTATTTATAATTATGAATTCATTAACTTTCACTTTATCATTTTATGATTGAACATCATATTAATAAAAATTAAATTTAATATTATTGACACTAAGACTGAAAATAAATTTATCTAACAAAAATGTCAAATCATTTCAAAAATTTATGTGAAACTATAAACTCAAAGTTAATTAATATTACATATATTTATACTTTTTGTTTTTCTCTTTTAAATTATATGATTTGAAAATTTTAAATGATATCACAAAATTTTCAGATAGTTTTAATATGAAGTTTGTAATATAATGATATATGATTCTTAAAGAAAAGAAACAATAAATAATGATATATGGTAAGTAATACAAGATTTTAATTACAACTTTAACGATTCTTACAAACAAAACAATAACTAAAGAGAAAAAGATAATGAATTTTAGGTCAATTCCATTGAAGAGAAAACTATATAATTATTTTTCTAGATTCTAAGTGACATGAGACTTAATAGATAAGGTAAAGGAATTTCCTATGTATAGAATCCCAAGAAGGCTCCTTGCACGTTTGAAGGAATTAATAGAATAGACAAAAATCTTCCCCCAGCAGTTGGTTTATTGACAACCTCTTCCAATCACTTATTGGCTTTAACTAAACTAGCAAAAAAAACATTGAACGATTTACCAAATGTAGTATGGAATAGTGAATTAGATAAATGACATGTACCATGCATTTCACCGAAGGAACAAACAATATAAAACAATCACCTTAATTTCTTCACAATCCTTTGAAAAATTTAATCTTAAAAACTAAAAAACCTAAATCAAACGATATAAGGAACCCAAATTTGAACACATATAGATCCAATTAAATGACTTCATCATGTCACAACCCGATATCACATTGAGCCCATGACAACTACCGCACACCTGGGCTAAAGACACTCATAGTATCCTTAATCTGACTATACAAGGCTAACTAAATATCATTTTTATTTTGAAAAATTTGGGCAGCACAATGGCTATATTTTAAAATTTCCAAAACCTGTAACATTTTAAACACACTTCTATACTCACATCCAACCATAACTTCAGGACTTTAAAGTCCACTCAAGGCAATCTCTACAACAATATTGAAAGTTTATACATAAAGTCTTTTACAACAACAAAACAGTCAAAAGTTAAATTTATATAATCATAAAATATATCAACACAACCAAACTAATAAAAATAGTAAAAAAGTTCATGAGTCACTATACAAAAAAGTACAAAATAAGAAACTACCCACGTGTGGTAATACCCTAAAAATGTCGAAAGAGCACACGATCCACTCAGAACTTCAAACTCACTAAATTAACCTGTATTTAAGAATCACATAGGCCCAGCCTATTAATTACCCATCCGGTGTATATAGGTTCCAATTCTAGTATACAAATGCATAAAAACATCAGATGTATAAATCAAATCTCATAAGAAAACAAATATCAGAATAAGCCAAAACAATAATGTGTGACACCAGTAGTCGGCCAAACTAATGTGCACGCCCACCGATTATCAGTGTTGGCTTGACTTTCATCTGCGATGAGTCCAGAGTATAGTTGACAAGAGTGTCATGACCCTAGGTGATGTCCTCATCGGTGTCCAGACCTTAGGTGTGGAATCACCCGCGAGTCCTATAGAAAAGTGTTGATACAGGGACTTGACTTTCATGTACCAGCGTCAAGGGTATGAGGGTCGCTTAATCAGTTATGCCTAGCACACGATTGGCCAATTGTTTCCTCACCAATCACAAAAATCATATAGAAATATTAAATACAAAACTTATGTAAAGCACCATGTTTTCATTTATCGATCTAACCGATAAAAAGAAACCATACCATGGCTCTAAGCCAAAGGAGGACAAATACATGCAGAATACATGACTCGGTTATGCATTTGTAAATTTCAAAACACTATTTTATGTAATAAAAGTCA
Source organism: Erythroxylum panamense (assembly GCA_027123425.1). Classification (NCBI taxonomy): domain Eukaryota; kingdom Viridiplantae; phylum Streptophyta; class Magnoliopsida; order Malpighiales; family Erythroxylaceae; genus Erythroxylum; species Erythroxylum panamense. The sequence goes on along the minus strand of JAOTIZ010000004.1, from coordinate 6,771,633 downwards.
TATTTTAAAATCCAAATTCAAAGTTGTTCAAAAACGTAGTTTCAGAAAAATAAGACGTTTTCCATTGCATTTTACTTGCAGGTTTGTTAAAAATAATATCATTTCTCAAAATACAAAATTAAACTATCAGAAAGCATTGTCCTTTGCACTTCAAACACAGGTTTGTTGAAAACAATATCATTTTTCAAAATATGTAACAAAATATCAATTTTAAAAACAATGTTGAAACATTATTTCATACTATAAAAGTTATCTTTTATGCTTTGAATGCATAGTTATTCAAAACCATGGCATTTATTAAATACCTAAACATATTTGCATCCATTTGAAATTCAATTCTACCATACATTGCTTAGGTTCAAAATTCACATACCAATCATCATACTTGTTTTAGGATCTTCTAATCCTATTTGAGAAATGCAGTTTCCACAACTCACCTTAAAATAAGGTATACTTTCTCTTAGCTTTAACAATCCTGGGTATGGGCTCCTTGATTGACAGCTCCCGAGCCTTTATACATAAAAGGGTATATAATAAAATTACTACCTAAACATAAATTTCATATTTATACACCCTCACGTAGGTGTATAAAGCACAACATCACTCCTTATAAGCTATAGAATTTGAACTTTAGACTTCTCACAGATTTACTTCTTTACTAGTCACTTTAGCTTTTCTTTTGCAATTTCTAAGGCATTCAATGCCTTTAATTCAAACTTACTCATTTCAAAACATAATTAAGCACATTTTTCTCAAATCACATTAGGGCATTATTCATCAATCTAAGCAACAATTTAAGTTTACGCTAAGTAAACATGAAAGCCTCTTTCCAATGCATACCATCAAAATCCTTAAATCCTAAGCCAAGTTCACTTAGGCATTTTATCAAACACCTAAAGGCATACACTTGAAAGCCTCCTTCTAATGTACTTCTTCCTCATTTTCCATCATTAATTCACCTCATACATACATAATTAACATCATAGAGTTCATTTAAACCATCAATTTCAAAAGATATTCAACATTTCACAAACTTTCACTAAAAGGGGGAATTTCAGTTTTGACTTAAAGAACTCTCTCCATGACATATTTCATTCATCTAAACCATGTTTCATGCATATTCAAGCATGGAGAACAGTATACCTTAACACCAAATTCAAAATCATAATGTAAAGAGAGATGAGACAAAATTTACCTAAACCTTCCTTTGATGATATCTTCAAATCCTTTGAGATGTTCTTAAATCTAATGATAGATTTGAGTTCCTTGACCCCAAATTAGCTTGGAACACCTTGATTGAGGTTGAAGAATCAAAAACTTGGTGGAAAAATAAGTGATGGTCGAAACTCGCTTCTTTCTTCTCCCTTCTTTTAATTAAACTAAGTGTTTTAATGTCCAAATAATGGGTTGCACGGCCGCACCATGAAGAGGGGTCTAGAATTTGACTCTTGTTGGGCACCGATTTTTGGAACCCAACTCTTGTGAAAACATAAAACTTGAGCATATTCCCATGAAGTCCATCAGAGTTTCAGTAATCACTTGGGCCCATTACATAACATAACTTATTCCAATGAAGTCTCCTTAACCATTTTTATTTCCATGAACCCTTATTAGGCATCATCCCACAAGGGTGGTGTGCCCATGAAAATCAAACATCCAAACAAACTTATTACTTCTACTCACTCATATTACAAGGAAATCAAAATGAACGTACATAACTAAAACTACTTCAATCTATCATTTAATTACTAAAGCAACAGAGTTTGAAAAAAACTTTATTTACATATCAAAAACCACACCATTGGCTTATTACAAAATAAAAAATAGCAAATTTGAAGAAGTTTTCTTAGGCTCTTGGTCACTTGATATTTTAACTATCACCTGAAGATGGGATAGAAAAGGGGTGAGCTTGACAGCTCGTGGGTAATAGTTTATAATGAAAAATAAGCAAAAACTATTGAAAACATTCACTTGTCATAGAAAATTCTCATTGAGTTAATAAAGCATTTGTTTCTAAACATTCTCATCATGTAGTCAAAATCTCAAACTACTAAACATGAATACATTAAACTTGTTCAAATAACATAAACACATAAGCACATCAGAATGGTTTGGGTAGGCTATAAACATGACGCACTAGACATTTTGACATAATGGTCCTGTGTAGCCGTAAACTTGAGGGAGTCCATGAAGGAGCTCCGTGCCACTAACGGGCAGGTAGGAGAAGCCTATAACTTGGTCAACGTGCACGTGACATTCTTGAGGGACTACCACAAACCCACATAACACTTATTTAATAACTTGTAAACTTGTTGCCAAAATGGCAATTTTTGAAAACTTGCTTTTCATATACTTGATATATTTTGGAAACCATTCTCGAAAATATGATTTCATAAACATGTATCTTTTCAAAGAGAAATCCTTTTCAAAGTCTTTTCATAAATCATTAATATAATTAATGTAGCAAACATATAACAATTTCACAATTCATTAAATAAGCAATAAATGCAATACTTATGATGCAATTGAAATCATTCAACTTTCTTAATTCAAAGAAAATAATTAGTGGCTTATTTAATCTATTATAAACATGTACCCACCTTAATTTATTTGCTTATAGACTTGCTTAAAAATGCCTCTTCTCTTGTTCGTCTTGCCTCTTTTGATCCCTTTATACAATATAAAAAATCCCACTCAATAGGGTTTTTAATTGAAAATCCCTCAAGCACAATCACTAAAATTGGTTCTAGAATATTTAAACCCAAGCATTTTCTATACTCCATGAACTAAAATCCTTCCAAAAATCTAAAAGTTTTAAAATGATCTAACCTTCATCTTAATCAAATGAAGGGGTCTTTAGCTCAAAGGGAAGCTCTTCTCTTCCTCTATTTGTTTCCCTTCTTGAACAACCTCAAAATCTCTCTTGAAGGCTAACACAATTGAAACCCTTGCTTTTTCTCTCCTTCTCTTCTTCTCTTCGTATTTGTCTCTCTTCTTCATAACACTCTCTCTTTTTTCTCTTCAATTTTTGTTCTTCTCTCTTCTTAAGATGCAAGACAATATTCTTCTTTCAATTATGCCCTTAATGATTGAGAAATGTCCCATTTGCCCTTCCATTTTTTCCTTATGTCTTTTATGCTTAAGTGTCTTACCAAAAGTACCCTTGAACATTCTGACATAACACTTTCTTCTAGAAAAATGTTTCCCATTGTCTTAAGTTTCTAATGACACCAAAATCATTCCATTTGATTCAGAACTCTAAAAGTATTGCCCGAAACATTTTCAAACTGTTCTTATATTGAAACAATACACTATACTTAAATTACTCCCAGAAATTGAAAGTCTTAGAGCCTGAATTAGATTTCAATTTCTTCATATCATTTGTATCTCCATGTCTCTAGTTTATCTTGAAACCAAAATATGTTCAATAAAACATCCCATTCATACTCTTCCAACCGATATCCTTACTTTGATTCAATCCATATTTTTCGAATTCTCACCAAATGCTATGAAATTCTATGGAGAGATAGAAAAATGTGTTAAGAAACTATTGGTTCAATAATCACTTCATTTGGAGGTCGGGTAATAAAGTTATGGTCAAAAAAATCAAACATGATTTTGCCCTCAAACATATTGAACCTGCCTCGGTACAAATGACATATCTCTCTCTAAAGAGGTTGGATTAAGATCATCTTAGGACGGTTTCAAAGAGGAATTTGATATATACAATTGTAAAGAAGACCTTGAGGATAGAATATATCATCTAAAGGGTCAAAAATGGACCAGATGATAGGATTAGATGAATCCAAAGGAAAAGGCAGACGAATTGAAAAGTTAGACAAATTGGAAAAATTACCATAACTTTTCCTAAAGATATCGGATTAAGGATCTCTTTAGATGGTTCGAAAGAAGACTTCAATATCTAAAACTTTTATGAAGACCTTGATGACAAATTATACCATGTGTAGGGTCAAAAATGGACTAGAAAATAGGATTAGATGAAACCAAATGAAAAAGTAGACGAATTGAAAAGTCAAACAAATTGGGAAAATTGCCATAACTTTCCCTAAAGATATTGGATTAAGGTGTTCTTTATATGGTTTGAAATAAAAATTCAATATATACAACTTTTATGAAGATCTTAAAGACAAATTATACCATCTGAAGGGTAAAAAATGGACTAGACCATAGGATCAGACGAAACTAAACAAAAAGGCAGACGAATTGAAAAGTCAGACAAATTGGAAAAATTGCCATAACCTTCCCTACAGATATTGGATTAAGGTTTTATTTTAATGGTTTGAAAGAGAACTTGAATATCTACAACTTTTATGAAGACTTTGAAGAAAAATTCTATCATATGAAGGTCAAAATTGGACCAGACTATAGGATCAGACGAAACCAAATGAAAAAGCAGACAAATTGAAAAGTCAGACGAATTGGGAAAATTGCCATAACTTTCCCTACAGATATTGGATTAATGTGTTCTTTGATATTTTGAAAGAGTACTTCAAGATCTACAACTTTTATGAAGACTTTGAAGACAGATTCTATCATCTAGAAAAACAAAATTGGACTAGACGAATGGTACATAGAAGAAGAAGTTTCGGTCAACAATAGAAGAAGCAGAAAGTCAACTATAGAAGATATGACGTTATCACAGACGATATGACGTTATCACAAAAGATACATCTTTGCAGATGATATGATGTCATCATAGATGATACATCTTCACAGATGATATGACGTCATCACAGACGATACGATCTATACTCCTGAGTATCTTCCCTTATAAGAATCATAACTTTCAACTCCGATGTCTAAAAATTACATATTTTATACCTTTGGAAAGATAAAAGAAAGAGCTACAACTTTCTAGAAGACACCTTTCTCTAATTCAGCCTAGATCAAACTAGAATTTTCCTCAAATACAGAACATTAATTTTACATTCATCCACCAATGTACTTCATCCAGTTCTCAACATCATGACAAATTTTGAGATTCTTAAAGAAAAAATTTAAATTTGATGTCTTCATAAGGAATGTAGCCATATGTCTCTGGTTTAATGAAAATGAATAATCATCTTGTTTGGATAACTAGAGAAAAAGTTGTGGCGAAAAGACTAAAGCATACTCAGTAAACATTTTCTAGATCAACTACCTATTTTGTTTCAAAAACTTTCCTTAACACAACTCATACTATGATCTCTTTTCTACTTCATTTACTCCTCATTCTCAACTTCATTTCAAATCAATATCATCCATAAAGAAATTATAGTCCATGA
>JAOTIZ010000004.1:6733806-6761567 GCA_027123425.1 Erythroxylum panamense | reverse complement strand
TTTATATTTAAAATATCAACCAAATACTTATCATTATTGTCAATTTTTAAGTTTTTAGGAACTTAATTAAAAAAAATAAAAAATTAAACAATAAAAAAAACTCACACGATCAAGCACCAGATCACCCATTTCATCTCTCTGTCTCTCTTCTCTATACCCATTTTCAAATTTTCATTGTTGATCCTCTCCTGCATACAATTCAATTTCTCACCAAGAGAAACCAAACTATTCACCCACAAAAAAAGGGTGAAATATAAATAAAGAAAAGAACTTTAAAAGAAAACAACCATATTAATGCAAGCGAGGCATAAGAAATCAGTGCAACACCCACGAGCAATACACGGGTAAACTTACACGCAAAAGAGCAAAATGAAAACAAGTCAAAATTACCCAAAGATTTCAACTAAGTCCCAATCCTACGACTGCATTTCATTGAATACCTCGTAATCTACTTCAAAAGTTTCTAATTTTGATTGTTGTGAGTCGTTAGAGAGGTGAGTGGGTTTAAGAGAACAAAAAACTCTGAATGAATCAAGCCTTGCAAGTGCTTCCTCTACCCACTAGTCCATGAGCTCTCCTCCATCTCCATCAGCCAATTTAACAATGGAGAATAAAAGTAGCTTGGTGATTGTTAGACAACAGTCAATACGATGTCGTGTGTTTATTTTTTACTTGTTAGACATTTGACCAAAAAAAGAAAAAAAAACACCTTTTTTGGTAGAAATTAGAGACTATTTTATGGTAATTAAGAAAAAACACATTATTTTTACAATGTATAAGAATTTAATTTAATTTTTTATTAAAATAAACAAATGATTTTACAAATATACGAAAATAATATTAATAAAAAAATAAATTATTTTTATTTTAACTTTCTATTATTATGATTTTTGGAGACATAATTGAAGTAAAATTATAAATTATACAATATAATATATTGAAGGATTATTTTACAATTTTAACTTTGGAGATAAGGCTAATTTATAAGCTAACAACCTCATATGTTATACAATCTCATATGACCCAATGCATATGAGACTCAACTTTCCTCTCCTACTAAATCTTAAAATCCTCCTCTAAGGTGATACTCGTAGAATACCATAACTCCAACATTATACTCCATCTCTCGACAATGTTGTTCAGGTTTTTGTCGATCTTGAGTTGCCTTCAAGCATCGCTTTACTACCTCTTATTTTCTCCATCGTCTCCTAAATCAATTTTGACCACTCTAATAGTTTGGCACTCTCGATATTCCAGTATATTAGATCTTTATACCGCCTGCTATATAATGCCTCAAATGGTGCAATACTGATACTAGAATGATAACTATTATTATATACAAATTCTATCAAAGGTAGATATATATCTCAATCACCTTCAAAATTTAGCATACAAACTTTTATTATATCCTCTAATCTCTGAATTGTATGCTCTGACTGTTCATCTAATTGAGGGAGAAATGCAATACTCAAACTCAACCTAATTCCTAAAGTTGTCTGTAAACTCATCTAGAATTGGAAAGTAAATTATAGATCTCGATCTGATACAATCGACATTAGAACCCCTGTATAACCTCACAATCTCATCAACATATAACTTGGTGTGCTTGTCCTAAGGAGTTTGTTTGTTGTATAAGAAAGAAATGAACAAATTTAGTTAAACTATCTACAATCACCTAGATTAAATCATGTTTATGTTTGGTCCTTAGTAACGCTACCACAAAATCTATCGTAATCTTCTCCCTCTTCCACGAAGGAATGAATAAGGTCTTAGTTTCCCTAATGGTACTTGATGCTCTACCTTGACATACTAACAGGTCAAACATCTTGGCACAAACTCTGCCACATCTCTCTTCATAATCAGCTACTAGTAATAACATATTAGGTTCTTATATATTTTTGTAGTACTAGGATGCATAACATATAGTGCACCATGAGCTTCCTTCAAAATCTCCCCTCATAGTCTATTTGTATATGACACGTAACCCGTCTACCAATCACTAACAATCCATATATTCTCGCTAAAACGTTATTCTTCGTTGTACTCTCTCTCTTATCTGTATCAGATGAGAATCTCGAGCTTGTGCCTTTTGATCCTATCTTCCAAATCCAATTGAACATGTAATGTCACTAATAAACCACTCACATAATTGATCTCCAATCTCATATATAGTGCCCTCAACTACACCAATGGTGTCATACTATCTGCGCTCAAATTGGCCATCACACCTAAGCTTTTCTTACTCAAAGCATTTGTCACTACATTAGCTTTTCTTGGATGGTAATCAATAGTACAATCATAATCCTCTAGTAGCTCGATCCATCTTCTCTGCTTCAAGTTCAGCTCCCTTTGAGTTAAGATATACTCAAGCTTTTGTAATCTGTAAGGATTTGAAATGTCTCTCCATACAAATAATGTCTCCAAATCCTAAGAACATACTCAATCACCAATTAGTCTAGATGGGTGGGATAGTTCAACTTATACGATCTTAATTAACGAGAAGCAGATATTATTACTTTCTCGTATTACATCAATATACACCCCATACCTTTGAAGCATGAATATATACCTCAAGACCTCCACTAGATGGTAGAACTAAAATTGGGCTAGAAATCAATTTCTGCTTAAGCTCCTTAGAACTATCCTAACACTACTCAGACCATTGAAACTGAACTCCTTTCTTTAATAGCTTAGTCAACAAGCTATCAACCATCGTAAATCCTTTTGTAAATCTTTGATAATACCAACAAGTCCTAGAAAACTCCTCACCTCTTTTGTATTTCTAGGCGATTCCTACTCTATTATTTCCTTTACCTTAACAAGAACAGGCATTACTCCTCGAGACACCATATGTCTAATCTAGATTAGCACTTACTTATCCTTGCATACAACAATCTCTCCTTTAGAATCTATAACATAATCCTTAAATGTTGCTCATGCTCTTCTTTATTCTCGAATATGCCAATATATCATCAATGAACACTATTACAAACTAATCCTAATACTCCTGAAAAGTCTTGTTTATTAATGTTATGAATGTAATCGTTGCAATAGTCAACCTGAAATGAATCACTAGGAATTTATAGTGACCATACTGAGTAAAAAAGCTATCTTGGGAATACTTGACTTAACTATCCTCAATTGCCAATATTTCCATCTTAAGTCAATCTTGAAAAATATGACAACTCCCCTCAATTGATCCAAAAGATCATCTATCCTCAATAATGGATATTTATTCTTTATTGTCACCCTATTTAACTGTCGATAATCAATGTAAAGTCTCATATGATCATCATATTTCTTCACAAACAATATTGAAACTCCCAAATGTGATGTACTCAGTCTAATAAAGTTCTTTTCTAACAACTCCTCAAACTACATTTTTAGCTCTTGTAACTCAACAATAGTCATTGTGTAAGATGCAATAGAAATTGGTACAACTTCAGACATAGTCTTGATAGTAAAATCTATTTATGGTTGAGACGATAACCTAATAAATCAATTAAGAATACCTCCGAAAATTTCCTCACTATAAGAATATTCTCTAACCCACGACTCACCTCCCTCATACATGTAATATGAGCTACTTGTGCCTCACATTCATCCAATATCAGTTGTCTAACAATCATGATTGAGGTCACATATGTTGGAACTACTTTGCAATCCTATATAAATATCACCTTTGGTATACTTGAAGACTCTAGCATCACCTCCTTTGCATAACAATCCACTATAGCTTGATGTTATGCCAACCAATCCATCATAATAATCACATCAAACTCCCACAAATACATCATTATCAAGTCAATTGATAGCTTCACTCTACCAATCCTCATTAGCATCCCCTTCCTCACAGTATTCACTACCAAACAATCTCCTACTATTAACCACACTCCTAGTTCATATCTTAATGTACTAGCCTTCCCTAAAACTCTAGAGACAAACTCTAAAAAGATGTAGAAATGTTTATATCTTAGTTCTATTGATACATATGCCCCAATATCAAATAATAAAATTGTAACCAAAATAACATCATTTGTTGTTGATGCCTCCTCCCTTATCATATGGTATCTTGTCGTCTGAATTTGACCCTATATTGAAAATGTCCCACTAGTACCTATAATTGCTGCTAGTCTATGTCTAGTTTCTCTACCACCCCCTCTAATACCAACTCAACATGAACCTTTACTTAACCAAAAGCACCACTCTGACCAAGTATTATCTCCTTTGCCTTCACTCTGGACCTCCTTTCTATTATTAGATAACTCCTTTGTAGATGCCCCTCTCTTTATACATGCAACAAACATAGCATGTTTAACTGATCTCAATGAATCCTCAGTACGGTCATCTGTGCGTTCTCCTACACCTCCTTTACCAAAATGTCCTCTGAACTTCTTACCAACCTCTGTCTGATCTAATCGATGGTACACTGATAATGAGTTCCTACCGGCTCCCCCAATCTCCACCAAACTGTAGAAAGTAGAAACCACCATTCGAGTTTGATGTAACATTGGCTCTTCTATGTACCCAGCACCCCCAATATTTGACGACAGGAATCCCTTTGAGCATATTCTTTTGTTAGGTAATAATAATAGGTTTCAAACGGAGTTGTTGGAGTACCTTAAAAGGACAGCTGGCGTCACTTCACACGTCAGCAATTACACCGACGCCACCATTTCCATTTTCTTTTTCAAATTTAATATGAAAGCCCGTACACCCATTTCCTCCATAAAAGCCCCCGTCCTGGTGCCTTGTAATCCTTCTTCCGTTTCAATCTCGTCTCTCTGCTTCAGCTAAGTCTTCCCTTCCTCTCTTTCACTCTGTGCTTCTCAATCATCTATTTTCCTTTTTATTTCTGTTCTCTCTCGCTTTTGATAGGATACCTGCGTTGCTTCGTCTTGAATCCAGATCTAGGGTTTTTGGCTCAAGTTTTTTGGTTTAGATCTTGAACCTCTGTTGTCATCTTCGATTTGGGGGCTTACGGCGGGGGTTTTCTTGTGACTGAAAAAGGCTCCAATGTTTTTAGAATTTCTATGACTTATTCCATCTCCATGCGTCGGATCCGAATACTCCACTCCTTCTCTGTTGTGTTTCTCTACTGGTTCTATTTCTTTCCATGAACCAAATCATCTATCTGTCAACTGAAATCTGTAATTTTGATCCCTAAACCCGCCACTATAACTCTACTCAGGCCCGATACCTACATTTTTATTTTCTCAAAATATTTTGGATTTAACCGATCCTCTTGGTAGCTGAGAACAAGGCTCAAAAGCATGTCTGCAGTGCAGAAACAGACAGCTAGCTCCGGCTCCGATTCGGACCCTCGATACGCCAACATTGATGAGAGGAAGAGGAAGAGGATGATCTCAAATCGCGAATCGGCGAGGCGGTCCAGAGCTAGGAAACAGAAACTGACGGAGGACTTTATGAAAGAAGCCGATCAATTGAAGAGCGAGAACAATCACTTGGAGGAAATCATTAACACACGCTCTCAGTATTACGTCCAGGTGGAGTCTGACAACAACGTCTTGAGAGCTCAAGCTATGGAATTAACCGAGAGACTTGCGTCTTTGAACTCGGTGCTCCTTCTGTGCGAGGAGGTCAACGGCTACAGTTTGGACATTCCCGAGATTCCAGACCCTTTACTCAAACCGTGGCAGCTTCCTTATCCGGGTCAGCCCATCATGGCTTCAGCTGATTTGTTGCTGTAAGCAAATGGCATCATTCCATCTGTTTCAGTTCGTCTAGTGGATTAAGTTATCGTCTAGTCTTTTTGTCGTCAATCGTCCATTGTTATTGTTCTGTTATGGGTCTGTTTGGGGCAAGGTCACGGTGTCGATTCGTGTATGGACCGACATCTATGCGTTACTATGTAATACGTTGTCAACATGTTATATTTGTGCTGTGTTCTCGTTGTTGTTCAAATTCTAAGCAATTATGCGCATCTTGGTGAATTATATCTATGAGGTGAATTGAGCGTTTTAGCTGGAATTAGCATTCATGTTGGATCAGGACTTTTGTGATCATACACTAACGTGTCCCACAATTAGACATTCCTAGATAAGGCTATAAATCGGGGATTCTAATTAGTTCGATCCTATTAATTTAATGAGATGGTTTGTGGATTATCTCATCGTTCTAGGTATTTTACGTATTTCGGTCTAGCCGGAGAATATGATGGGAAGATTAGATATTTCTGACGACGGCGATTTTAACCGGAATACAATGCCAGTATTTAGATTAAAGCAACCGCCCAGTTTCAATTTGGACTGACTGCAGCGTCATATCTTTGACTGGTTTGTATCTATCTACTTTTGCGCTGTTGCCTTTGCCAGCCAACGCTTTACTGTCACTTTGGTTCTTATCTCGTTGAATAATTCTGTCAGGAAACTTGTGGGGTGTACGTATATCTTCATTGCTAACTTGACAATGTTATTATTACTGGTGCCTTTCTAACCAATGTATTCACTACAACATAAACCATATTCCTTCGACGAATAGTCGTAATCTTAAATAACACAAGATGATAACACATGCAATCAAAAACTACACCAATTGATTAATACTTAAAACATATGGTATGTTGTATTCCACACCACTCGAAAATGATATTCCAACACCTTCATTGCTATCACTATTGCATGATGAACAAAAGGAAAAGCATTTAAAAAACGGGTTCTAGTTGTCGTAAGTGCGACACTCCTCTGCCTCCGGATTATCCTTGCAGTAGTTCTCCAATGGATCAGACCCTTTCTTCTTGTCCCTCTCATGGCTTGCGGCAGCGCTGAGCTCTTCAACTTCGTCCCACGCCGCCACGCACTCACCGCTTGCCGGGTCTCCCTCGCACGCCTCCTCCGCGTTCTTAATGCTCTGCTCCACCTTGTCCGATAGTCCCTCCGGCGCTGCTCTCACTTGTCGGAGTTGCATGCGACGGTTTCCGAATCTGTGGGTTCTCCCCCAAGGATTGTTTAGTCTAATCATTGGTTTAGCTTTTGGAGCCTCTTTTGCTGCTTTGGTTAAGAATCTAGGTGTATAGATGTTGAGACCCGATACTGTCGCCATTTTCGTTGTGGATTTGGTACGGCAAAGGAGTGACAACCTGGAGCTGCGAGGATGAAGGTGGCATATAGTTGGGCTTCACCTTCACGTCGAGTTATGGACAACCGTTTCTTATCTGGTGATGACGAATCGTATGCTTCCACGTCACACTAGTTGTAGCAATATTTCCAACAATATCCACGGTTGCGTAAGATTTTTATTCACTAATAATCAAATGAAGCTTTAACACAAATTGAATATAAATGAAATATTTTTTTCAACGAGACTTTCTCAAAATCTGCAAAAGCACGGCACGTAGTTTGTGGTGGCGGCGAGCGTTTGAAGAACGGACAGAATAAAACCGGAGATATCGCACATCGATCGGTGATCTTCAATCTAGTACGGACCAGCTCATCTCCGAACTTCATATTAATTAATGGCCAAGCATATAGAAAGTTGTACAAAATCAAATTGGTTTTCCAACGTATTCAAAATTATATTCTTTCGTTATCTTCATGGAAAGCGAAAGCGATCCTCATATCGGACGGCTTTTTCTATCACTTGTTGGCCTAGGGTCTTAAATGGCCCAATCTGAACCGCCAACAGCGCATCGATGGACCCGCACGCACCGGATAAAGATCCAAGGGTCTAGATTCCTTAGGCGTGCGCTTCTCGGATGTTGATTGGATATTCAATCACAACTCCATAACAGCATCTTACCTTTTAGAAAAATGGGTTTTAATCAAACGCTCCATCATGTTGCGCCTTCACAAAGTTTGTCATCGACTCTCTCTCCTCCCTCTCTTACCTCTCTGTCCATCACCACCCAAACCCCGTCGTTTCGCATCCGCCCGTACGCCGTCCCGTGGCCGGAAAGCTCCCTCCAGACACGCCGCGAGATTAAAGTCGACCATGACCTCTGCCACTTCTCGACTCGCCAATCTTGCGCCTCTGAATTCTATTTTAGCGGAAAATGTTGGCGGTGGCTCCAATTATTCCGTTTCTTCTACTAATGAACTGTTCGACGAAGAAGGTGCTCGTTTAAGTCTTTTACTGACTGGTTAATAGATTGTATCTTTAAGTTATTAGATGTTTCTAGATTCTTGTTGTTATTTGATATACTGTAGCATTACGTGCTTGGTTCAGTAAAGAATTTGACTGTTTTTCCTTTCGAACGCTTTGAGATTGAGTCTATTGTAGTATTACGAATGTGTAAATTGGCCATATTTTTAACAGAGGATGGTGTCTTTTTCTTTTAGCAAAATCTCATAACTAATTAGTCAATCACCATTTTTCTACTAGGAAATGTTTTGTTTTTAATGGTTAAAGTTTGAATCTGAATCTCCGAGTTTCTTGAATTCATGTACAAACTTTATATTTTTTGCACTCGTTGAGCTCATGAAGAGGAAAAAGGTGATTTTAATAGCTCCACGTAGTTGTATACGAAGATTTAAGTTTAGCAATTGTCTTGTGCCTACTTAAGGCTTTTAGTTTGTTTCCCTGGATGTATGGGAGATTTTACTAATGATTGGTAAATTCACAATTGCAGAAGCTTTGGGCGGTAACTATCGACTTCCTCCGCCAGAGATTAGAGATATTGTTGATGCGCCACCTGTTCCTGCATTGTCATTTTCACCACAGAGAGACAAAATTCTTTTTCTCAAGCGCAGAGCTTTACCTCCACTGGAAGAATTAGCTAGACCAGAGGAGAAACTGGCTGGCTTGCGCATAGATGGGAAATATAACACTAGGAGCAGGATGTCATTCTACACTGGTATAGGTATCCATCAATTAATGCCTGACGGTACGCTAGGGCCAGAGAAAGAGGTGCATGGGTTTCCAGAAGGTGCCAAGATTAACTTTGTCACATGGTCTCTTGATGGTAGGCACTTATCTTTCAGTGTTCGGGTTGATGAGGAGGGTAGTGACAGCAGTAAACTTAGAGTATGGGTAGCTGATGTGGAAACAGGGAAAGCTAGACTATTGTTTCAGTCACCTGATGTTTACTTAAATGCCGTTTTTGATAATTTTGTGTGGGTGGATAACTCTTCTTTATTAGTTTGCACCATCCCATCATCACGAGGAGACCCACCAACCAGACCTTTGGTTCCTTCTGGACCAAAAATTCAGTCTAATGAGCAGAAAAATGTTGTTCAAGTTAGAACCTTTCAGGACTTATTGAAGGATAAGTATGATGAAGATTTATTTGATTATTATTCCACCTCTCAACTTGTTTTGGCTTCTTTGCATGGAACTGTGAAAGAAATTGGGCGACCCGCTGTATATACATCAATTGATCCTTCCCCAGACAAGAAATATATCCTAATCAGTTATCTTAATAGGCCGTATTCTTTCATTGTACCATGTGGAAGATTCCCCATAAAGGTTGAAGTATGGAGAACTGATGGAGAATTTGTTAGGGAACTTTGTGATTTGCCCCTCGCGGAGGACATTCCCATTGCATTCAATAGTGTGCGCAAAGGTATGCGCTTAATCAATTGGAGAGCAGACAAGCCTTCCACACTATACTGGTACATACTGTTTGATCCAATAGGATTCTTATGATAATAAATTACTTAGATGACATCTAGATGACATCATCATGCGGTGAATGAATTAACTCGTGACATTGTCAGTTCCCTGTTTGGGCTTTTAGGGCTGAGACTCAAGATGACGGTGATGCAAAGGTGGAAGTTTCTCCCAGGGATATTATTTATTCACAGCCTGCGGAACCGCTAGAAGGTGAACAGCCCGAAATCTTACACAAGCTTGATCTTCGCTATGGGTATGGCACAATCTTCATGTTTCATCTCCTTTCCTCACCAATTTCAAATACTTGTTTAATTTGTAAGAATCTCTTTAAGCCCATTGCTTTGTGATTTTGTGAATTGCTTAATATTACTCAAACAAGTCGCAAGCTGATACTGGCTAGTATTTCATGCCTTAGGCGCTTCTGTCATGCATATCTTTCTGTCATGCATATCTTTATAATTTGTCCACAATATAGGCACCAGGTTCAAGCAGGTTTAATTGTTACTGTAATTACTGAAATACTATTTTGGTGATTTTATGTGAGAATTTTGGCTTTTGTGGCTTATTTTTGTACAAAATTGAGGAGTTAACCTTTAGCAATCTTCAAATATTTGCAGTGGGATTTCTTGGTGTGATGACTCATTAGCTCTAGTCTATGAATCCTGGTACAAGACAAGACGAACAAGGACCTGGGTGATATCTCCTGGATCTAAAGATGCGAGTCCTCGCATTCTATTTGATAGATCATTGGAAGATGTGTACTCCGATCCTGGCTCCCCCATGATGAGGAGGACTTCCACTGGTACTTATGTGATTGCAAAGATAAAGAAGCAAAATGATGACAACACTTACATCTTACTGAATGGTACTGGGGCTACACCAGAAGGGAACATCCCTTTCCTTGATCTATTTGATATGTGAGTATGATCAACAACTTAGTCGTATCTTCCTTGGCCAGTCTTGAGTCCTCATTGGTGCTATATGTTTTAAACCATATTCTTTCAGAAACACAGGCAGCAAAGAACGAATTTGGGAAAGTGACAAGGATAAGTATTATGAGACTGTAGTTGCATTGATGTCTGATCAAAATGAAGGAGATCTACATCTTGACCAATTGAAAATACTGACCTCCAAAGAATCTAAAACTGAGAATACCCAATACTATATCCAGATTTGGCCTGACAAGAAATCATGCCAGATTACAACTTTTCCTCACCCGTACCCTCAGTTGGCATCATTGAAAAAAGAGATGATTAGATACCATAGAAAGGATGGGGTCCATCTTACTGCAACTTTATATCTACCACCAGGATACGATCCATCAAAAGATGGTTCCCTTCCATGTTTAGTTTGGTCTTACCCGGGAGAATTCAAAACCAAGGATGCTGCTGGACAAGTTCGTGGTTCTCCGAACGAATTTCCTGGCATAGGTCCAACATCAGCTCTTCTTTGGCTGGCCAGAAGGTAGAAGCTTGCTCTTTTTTGAATTTTGTACTCTTTGTTGTGTATGCGATCTTCCCACTTCTAGTTTTTATTATGCTGAAAAACTGCATTGTTGTGAATTGGTTTGTCCAGGTTTGCCATTTTATCAGGACCAACAATACCTATCATTGGTGAGGGTGATGAGGAGGCAAATGACAGGTTACTTCATGGCACTGTTATATAACGCTGATTACTGTGCAGCTCATATGCACTAGTTTTGTTGTTTGTTTTCGGTAAAATTGTTCACACTATTTTTATGCCACAGTTCTTCCTGTGGTAAATCAAATTTGCGCAAAACATTTGATCGATTCATATCTTGTTCATGTGAAGGAACAACGACTTTGATAACTCGGAAGAATGGACTTGTGTTATATCTATAAAACATTTTTAGAAGTATAGGAAAATAGATTAGGTTGGCCGTGGTCGTACTGTCTGTAGCCCTTTTTCTTCTTCTAGACATATATTCAGTTTCTTCCTTTACAAGTCAGAAGTGTAATGATGACGTATTTGAAAGATGTTATTGGAATTCTAGCTGATACATGACTTTATCAGATATGTAGAGCAACTGGTTGAGAGTGCAGAGGCAGCTGTTGAGGAAGTTATCCGACGAGGAGTAAGCTTCTCCATTCGTCCTTGTATGACTACCTTTTCATGAAAGTATATTAATTCCTAACATTATTTTTAATGCTGCACTCATTAAGGTTGCTCATCCGAGCAAAATTGCTGTTGGAGGACATTCATATGGTGCATTCATGACTGCAAACCTGTTGGCCCATGCTCCTCATCTTTTTTGCTGTGGAATTGCACGCTCTGGTGCTTACAACCGGACCCTTACACCTTTTGGCTTTCAGGTAGAATACAAATTATGGATGTTTTAGCTTTAAAAATGCAGTACTTCAGAAGAAATTTTCTCTTTCAATTTAGATGTTATAGTAACGTCTAACATTATTTGTGCATAGAATGAGGACAGGACTCTTTGGGAGGCAAGTAATACTTACATCGAGATGAGCCCGTTCATGTCTGCAAATAAAATTAAAAAGCCAATATTACTTATTCATGGAGAAGAAGACAACAACTCAGGAACACTAACCATGCAGGTATTTCCTCCCTTTTCCGTTGAAGGAACCCTTTCAATTTTACATTGCCAATCAAGAAACATGAAAGTTTCTTCCTATTGGTTTTGCTGTTTGATAATGGTTTTTAGGATATAATTTTTCTTATTGTCAGTTTTTGACTGGTTGCTTATTTCGCATTTCAATATGATGCAGTCAGACCGTTTCTTCAATGCATTGAAAGGCCATGGTGCTCTTTGTCGTCTGGTCATTCTTCCCTACGAAAGCCATGGGTATGCTGCACGCCAGAGCATCATGCATGTTCTTTGGGAAACTGATCGGTGGCTGCAAAAGTATTGTGTGCCCAACTCTTCTAAAGTAAATGCAGAACTTACTGAGTGTAAAGATGAAGTTGGCAAAGGTTTGCAAAATTCTGAAAGCAAAGTAGCCGCTGCCAGTGGAGGTGGTGGGCCAGAGTTGGCAGACCATGAGTACGAAGGATTCCACTCTGTGCCTAGGTCATTGCTATGGTAATGTCTCTTCCTCATTTGCCTATCACCTTAACAGCAAGAATTAAATAAATCGAAATCAACATCAGGTCGATTTATTTCTTTGGATCCCCATGACTTTAAGTTCATGAGAAATATTCGGATAACGTATCCTATGGTGTCTTATCACACGTCTCACCGTTCTTTGCTATGTTAACTGAAACCGAATTCAGTATCTTTCTTCTTTTGCCTTGTTTGGTCATGAGTTGAATTACCTGAAAGATTGGAATGATATGACCTAATAGTTTGTGTTGATCTGGTAACATTACGTACATCATAGTTTGTATATGGCACCTGAATGAAATGTTCTACACTTTATTCCACCTATTCTTCCTGCATCCTTGTTTTGTTTATCTCGTATTCCTCGACTTTGTAGATTGTATTACGGATGTTTGGCAGCGGAGGACTAAAAGTGGAGTAGCATAAAAGCTTCTGAAGTAGTGGGAATCGGGTGTATGGAATCCTTTGATCATTGTTTATTATCTCTTTCTTGCAGTTTTGCACATCATGGCTGCGAAATAAACACGCAATTGCACTCAGATTTACGATGATTTCCCCGTGTAGGGACTGGTGGATGCTTTACATATATTCCATATTTGCTTAAAAAGCTGTTACACAAGGTTCTTGCATTGCATGTACGGTCCGTCAAATCTATAGTTACGACGCACCGGTGAAACATTCATGATCAGAATAAAAGTGATTTAACTAATCCAATGCCTCTAAGCTGAAAATTTAGTCCACCTTGTTATGAAATAGCATTTATTAGTTCCGGTTATACAATGGAACAGATCTCCCTCATTAGTGAATTTGGTAATACCAATCGCAATGTTCTATCGTTTCATTTTAAAGTTGAGTTACTGAATGTACACACCGATGAACTTGTGGTTCAGTCTATTTTTGGCTTCCACTTCCAAGTAACGTACGACCTAAAAAGTCTGATCTCGTGCTCTTTGAAGACAACTGACATTGTGTAAATTAGTAAATCACTTATTAATTTTATCTTATTAAATAGAATATTGCAAATATATATTTGTACATACATTTTAATACCTGTTATATAAATAAAAATATCAATTAATAAACTTAAAAATTTCAACCAAACCTTATATAAGAATTATTACACAGGCCACATCATTTATATAACTATATTCAACAAAAAAATTGCAAGGTTGATATCATTAATTCAAAGTTGTTTATTATTTTTTAAAATTGTAAAAATTGCTAAATTATATCGTGTCATAATTAATAGTGAAAAATAACCATAATAAAAATAAGAGGTCAGTCTTAAATTAATATTTGTTAAAAACTGTCAATAAATAATAGTGATCATATATGCATCATTGGTTACTTTCTTTAGTACGAGAGGAATAATCGCATTTTCAGTAAATAACACCGATCGTCCTAGGACATTTTTAAGGATATCATCGAACTTATCTAATCTCGACTTTTAGGTTTCGAGTCTCGTTTTCAGATGCCTAATCTTTGGAGGCGCATTTGGAAGCTCACCGCTTATCTTTGTGTGTATGTGTTTTTTAAATTGTTATTGACAACTTTCCGTGACTTTTTTGTTTTCTTTGTATATAATTTTTGAGTGTCTCCTTTGGCCTCTTTGATTTTGGTATTGAACCTTCCCTTTTATTGATGTATTTATTTATTCTCTTAAAAAAAAAGGTTCAAAAAAAATATCAGGTATGCTATTGCTATGCCAGGGGCATCAACTTTTCTTCAGAAATGGAGAGCAACCAAGAAAGCTAAAATAACTAAAACAAATTCTAATTGTCGTATATTCAGTGAATCAAATGTGTTCCAGATCTCACAGGGTTAAAAAAAAAAAAAAGAACTTACTCTTTTGAAATAAAAACTAAGAACGCTCAATCTAAGAGCCAAGCAAGGGGGACACATCACACAAAGTAAGAATACTGCAGACAACAATGAAGAAACATTAAACCACATTTATTCTTCCGCAACAACACTGATCTCATCTTTATCTAGTAAGTCATAGAATGCTCTCACTTTCCTCTGCTCATTCCAGTGATGCATCTTCCAAAGACCACCGGCAGCTAGGCCTAGTGTAATTCCTATGATTATTTCCTTGACAACACTTGGTCCTTTCAAAGTGGGATGAGGGATCCTACCAGCCATTTCGATTATCTGGTTAAGGCTATTTAAATCTGAAAGCAGCCACAGTTGTTCTTAGCTTCTACATAGAAAATGTTTCAATTCCCATGCGAATATTTTATACATACGAAAACGTTTCACAAAAGAACAAAGACAACCATGGAATTGAATTAGAGGAAATGCATTCACTAAAACTTTACAAAGGAAAACCAGCAGCTGGCTTTTACAGTAATAATGAATTCAAACAATTTAAGCAGCCGTTTAAAACTTGGAGCCAGAGCTTTGCCTCCTGTAAGGGGCCTATCCTGCTCGAGCATGGATTAATCTAGAAGTGGATGGTTTAAAGGTGTCATCCCATAGTTGGGATCCTCCTAGGATACCTCGTGGGCAACAAAAGAAAAAACTTACTTTTCCAACTCAAACTGCTTAAAATTCCACCAATTTACACATGATTTTATTGAATCTTGTATTGAAAACGTTATGTCATGTTGGAAATCTAATCCAACAATCGCAACATTGTCAAATTTCATGGATACACAGTTGGGGAAGTTAGGATAGGAGTGGAAATAGTAGACAGTTTAACCATGGCCTTGAAAAAAGTTACTGCCCTCATATCCGCTTTTTGTTTGTTATTGTGTAGATGTCCCATGGAGTTAACATCATTTTGAATATAATGCTCGAAAACATAATTTATGCAGATTGGCATAAGCCGCTTTTATGTCGTAGAAATGCATCAAACAGTTCATATGCAGGAAACAAATAAATTAATTAAATGAAAACGCAAGTTCCGCAACATATTCACATGGTGTCTGATACATTTTCACATTAAGCACTTCGTCGAATTCCAAAGTTCATGTATTTGCATCTTAAATTATGAACAGAGTCCCTGATCAATCTCATGATTACCCAGTAACATCCAATCAGAAACACAAAGTGTCAATCAACTTATTGATAGCATCATAAACCAAATACATACAAATTATCCAAACAATGGAGACAATCAACAACTACAGTCAGCAGAAACAGAGAGAGAGAGAGAGAGAGCGTGTGTGTGTGAGGGTTTACCTGGTGAGAGACTGCGATTCAGAGAATGCGACAAGGTGCTTATCTTCTAATCTTCATCTGTCGCCAGAACGAGAAACAGTAAGCTCTTCATGGACCCCCAATTGGGCTACTAAATATGGGTTTCAAGTCCAAACAAGATCAAAGGTACCATCGACACTTGGATCAATCCAAGTAAACGACATTGTCCTCAGGGAAGTGGTATAGTCTTTTGTAATTCTCAAGAAAAAATATACAATATTCGAAACAGATTTTTTTCAAACTACGTTGCGTGATCTGGATTTGCAATATGCAACTTATCATGGTTGTTTACGTGTGTTATCCACTTTTTCTTCTATTTTTGCCATGTATTTTAAGAGATTTGATGCCAGAGTGTAGGATCTAAGATATTCCAGACACAGTTCCGCAGATTCAAGTTGAAGTTCGTATCACTCTTTTCAAGAAGCTTATCTACTCCTATATGAATTTAAAAGTGTAATTGATTGGGTTTAGTTGGTCAAGAGTGGACTTAAAATAACCTAATCTCTTACATCAGAAGGAAAATTGGAAAAAAGACAAACAAACAAACAAAAGATAAAGAACAGTATAGGCCCCAGACAGCTTTTATCTTACGAAGAACGCAGCGTCCAAGTCCAGTACATAAGATGTTGCATTTAATAAGACGCAGTTTTATTACTATTCTGTGGCATTAAAGTTAAAAAGGGAAAGAAGAGAATTTTAGATTTTGTGGTTTGATCTTTTTCGTACAACTGAAATGCAAAGATTATTCATTGAAATTCACTTTTTTTTTTACCTTCGAGATGATCAAGGAGGATCTCAACTATAAAAAAAATATTTTTAAACTATTTACTTTTAAACTAATTCTTGCTCGAATTGAGTAGGTATTTCTTGCGATAAGCAAAGCTCTGATCCTAAATTTAAACGGCTATATATATAAGGATAATTCGAATCCACAATTTCACTTAAACCAAAAAAGTTCCTTATTAACTGACCCGTATTCTGAAGTTAATTGCAATTCACTTTTAATGGTCTTAAGCTGCCAAAGTGATGACTACTTACACTATTTACATCCAGTTAGTCCACTTTGCATGAAAGGGGTCGAGTCCAAATGGCCCACACGACCAAAGTGAAGGAATGCTATTTATCTTAAGGTAATTATCTTATAACAAATCAAATTAAAATTTGGAAAATATAGTCAATTTTCAATTTATACATTTTCTCAAATGAGTAGTTTTAATTTGTCTTTAATGTTACTCGTATGTATGAAAAAACGCTAACAGTTAGTAAGTGTCGGTGTTTTGGTAACTAAAAGCTCGCGATCTTGCCCACCACCTGATACGCTGCGGCTACCTGGAGAACCTACTCCCACATTATCCGCTTGTCTTCTCCATCCATTTTTTATTTTCTGCCTCATCTTTCTTCTCCTTAAACTTCCAACTCTGACTACTTCATGCTGCAAATGTGTTGTCATTATCTCAAACTCCGTCTTTTTTCCTCTCTAATTTCTTGGGTTATACCATGTTCACACACAAACTAAGACAGACAGACAGACAGACATATATAGGTCAAATGGAGAGACAGAAAAGTTTCCTTTTGAAACCCACAAGATTTCTGGTCTTTTGGTTCACAATCTCATCTTCTGTAATCTTCCTTACCGTTTTTACCTTCTGGCTTGTCAAATCCAGCCCTTATAGTTATATTCTCCAAGAAACCAACTTCGAGTACAATAAAACCACCTTCCTTGGTACAGGCCCCCAACCGTTTACTGTACAGAATTTCACTGAATTCAGCAGAAATCTCTCAGCAACCCGCTTAAACACTTCAGTTATTGCTAATGGCTATGGCGTAGTCCCTGAAAATACATATGGGTCTGGTGGAATTTCAGTGGTAACAACCGACAATGAATCTGAGATGCTAAATGCTGAAGAAGATGGAGAGACTGCAGATAATAACTTAACTCAAGTTCAAGAGAGTGTAGCTGTTGTAGAATCTCCATCTGAGAAAATTGAAAGTAAAGCTAGCGAAGAGAAGAAGAGTAGATCCATTGCCATGGTAAAGGATGAAGGTCATAGTAGGGAAGATGTTGTTGGGAAGATTAGAACAAATTCACTAGTAAAGGTAGAAGCTTTGAGCAATCGGATGAATGCAGAGAGGAAAAATAAAGTTTTTTCTGTTGACAATAGTGGGAATTTAGGGAATGGAAGGATTAAACAGAAGAGTGGAAAAGGATGTGATGTAACGAATGGGAGTTGGGTCTATGATGAAGGCTATCCTTTGTATACGAAGAGCTCATGCCCTTTCATAGATGAAGGCTTTGACTGTGCAGGGAATGGTAGATTGGATGGAGATTACACGAAGTGGAGATGGCAACCTCAAGATTGCGACATTCCGAGGTATTAATTCACTTCTTCATCACTTAACTGTACTTTACTACTTTCGATTGGTAAGAAATGAGTATTGAATGCTAAGCAATTATGTTTCTGTTGATTTGTCTGGGGTTGGTGGGTTTCAACAGGTTCAATGTGACAAAAATGCTGGAATTGATAAGAGGGAAAAGGCTAGTTTTTGTTGGGGATTCTATAAACAGGAACCAATGGGAATCCATGCTGTGTATGTTAATGGGAGCCATAAAAGATCCAAAGAGAGTTTATGAGACTCATGGCAGGAGAATCACGAAGGAGAAAGGAAATTATAGCTTCAAATTTGTGGTAATCCCACGGACATAAAAAATCAGTTGTTTCTACTCTTGTCTATTGCAAGTCGATCTGACTTTCCCTTTGCATCATCAGGACTACAAATGTACAGTTGAATACTACGTGTCTCATTTTTTGGTACATGAGGGCAAAGCAAGAATAGGGCACAGGCGTGTACAGACCTTACGAATAGATAGTATCGATCATGGTTCTTCGAGATGGAGAGGAGCTGATATCCTCATTTTCAACACTGCACATTGGTGGTCTCATTTTAAGACAAAAGCAGGGTAAATTCTTTTCCATTGCCAATGACAATGCTTTTTTGTTTACTTTTAGTTTCCTTACACAGAGGTTGTGTGATTTTAAATGTGAGGAGGATGCTTGTCAGTTTTTAATGCTTCAAGCCCTCTAGTTTCAGAAGAACACTGAGTTATATATTAGCATCATTTTCATTCAGGATCAACTACTATCAAGAAGGTAATCTAGTTCATCCCCAACTCGATGTCCATGTGGCCTTCAGAAGAGCAATGGGGACTTGGGCGTCATGGGTTAACAAACATATTAATCCAAGGAAGACCCGAGTTTTCTTTCGAAGCTCAGCTCCGTCTCATTTCAGGTCTGCTGAGATATACCAATCTGTTCGTGCTTCAGCTTTACACATTTATTTACTTTTAATGGTGTGTGTGCTATTGTTATACAGCGGCGGGCAGTGGAATTCTGGAGGGCACTGTAAAGAAGCCGTAAAACCCTTGAGCTATACTTCAAGGATTGACTCTCAGAAGAATACAATCACAGAAGAGATCATCAAGCAAATGAAAATTCCTGTAACTTTCTTGGATATAACTAGTCTGTCAGGATATAGGGTCGATGGTCATCCATCTATGTATGGGAAAAAACCAGGCACGCGCTATTCGTCGAGAATTCAAGATTGTAGCCACTGGTGCCTTCCCGGTGTTCCAGATACATGGAATGAATTGTTGTATTTCCATTTACAATCTAAAGTAGGAACCATATAGGAGCAGATGGTGTTCATTTCTTCAATTGTTTCTACCTTTGTGCGAGCAGCGTTGGAAATGTAAATGTAACAGTGCCACATAAATGCAAGAGTTGAAGTTAGATGATAGCCCCTGCTGATTATCGTTGTAATTGATAAGCATGCTCTTTCATATTCTTAGTGATTTCCGAGTAACCGTAGTTTCAATATGCTGCCTGACGGCTGATGCCGGATTGAAGGAGATTTCAAATGAAATAACACAAATAGCCGTTGGCTGTGGCCGGGGAAATTGCTGGAAAATAAGTTCCACAACGTTTGAAGTCCCTGTAATCTGATTGGCAGACATTAAACGTTCCTGGAAGATTATGTATCTTGATTCGTTGTATTAGTCTTGTTTGTGTTCATTACTACTTTTGAAGTTTTGTCCATTCGCTTTTTGCTGATCTAACATTATTACGCTGTCCTATGTCAAGTTGTCAACAGATCAACAAAATGACATAAAACAATTCGTTAGAATTCACTTCATGCGCGACGTAAGATTCTACACCAGAACCCACGCACCCAAGCGATGACAACATCACATCCCAACACGTGATGTTCGTCATCTGTTAAGTTTGAAGTGCCTTCTTCTTGGTGCGCCGCGTCAGTTTCTCTGGTTCATTTGTCTGGGTCAACCCTGATATATTAATTAACGACACAAATCACACCGATTCAGCTCATTTTCAGCCAATTATTATTTTATCAAATCGATTCCTAAGGCTTTTTATTGTTCTGAATCCAAATTTGTAATCGTTTTTTTGCAAACTCCACCTCTAACTAGTATTTTTTTTTCATTCACATCTCAGTTTTCTTAAATTTTTATGTTATTTTTGTTATAAATTTTACAGAACATATTTCTAGGTCTAGGTCAATTATAAAAGATATAATTTTACAGCCTATTATGACTGGTAAGGTTCCAATTCTATAAAAAACTTAGAAACGAATAAAACTCAGGGTTAATGCTTTTTTCACCAGCTTCGATACACTCCAACAGATAAAGCTCGGAACTGTATCATGAACGAACAAGAAGAGCAAAAAATGCAGAAAATAATTATTAAATTGATAATAATTATTTTTCTCATGTTATCTTATGTTAATCTTATGGTTTTTATTTTTCTCATGTTTTAAAAGTTGGCTAACTATGTATATTTGTGGTATATATATGGGGTTATGCAATGTGTATAACTACCGAAGTTGTCTAAGCTGGAGAGATTTTAACTGGGGTCTTTGCATTGGAAGAAAATTTAGGGTTGACTTTTTTTTTTGTAATAACTTTAGTTCACCAGAATCTAAAATAGAAATATGGTCAACCCATTTGGACGGATAAAATCATTCTTGGCATGAGTACAGGTTGATCATCTGCTACAATTGTTTCCTGTCCAATCTTTGTCATCTGAGCTTTTCTTTTTACCACTCATTGAGGTATATTTCCTTCTATTACTGTGGATTAGGCATTGCTACTTGGTGTACTGTTGTTGATTGCAAGTTAGTGCTTACAGAAGACAGACCTTGTAGACTCGACGGATAAATTTGTAAAACAGATTCTAAAACTCAACCTAGTGCATGTGTCGTGTAGATCAGCATGGTTATTGAATGCATCAAACTTTGTTCATTACATATTACTTTGAGTAAAGACACATGCTTTCCTTTGGTTAAAATAATTTAAAGAGAAAACCCTAGTTTTTAAAATTCTTCAAAAAAAAATTTCGACAACTTTTTTTAGCTTGAGTTGCAGGGGTTGAAATTTGCAAAAAATGGGTCTATGGTCAAATGTTTATTATTCATTTATAGGGAACACAATTGAAGACATAAAAATGAAGAAGTATTGGTTTATGCTTTATAGGTAAATGATTGATTGTATATTTATGATATAATTAATTCAGTGTATTCTTTATATTATGCATGTTTGTTTAATTAAATAACATACAAGTATATAGGAAAAATATACTTACAAATGAAATTACGATGAGATCATAATTATAAAATTCATATTGTTTTTATGTTTTATACCTAAATTGTTTTTAATTTGTTACTGTATTAAGGTTAGACATTAATAGAATATAAATATTATTACATATCGTATTTCTTTATAATCTCATAAACTAAAATATGAAGATATTTAAACAAATGTGAGAGTACCTCGTTAAAAAACAAGTTAACTAAATTGACTTGATATGGAAACTCTATGTGGAACCTTACTTATGTGTCTATGAAAATGCTCATTGTAATGATTATATAAATGATACTTTGACTTAAGATCTTTAAAATATCTAATATAAAGATTATTTTTTTTTATACTTAAGTACTATCCTAGTTAAAGGTAGCTCATTTGGTAGTTTTTGGATATGCATGAATTTACTAGAGGTAATTAACTAATCAATATATAATTTTTCACTCTAAAGCAATTAATGAGAATATTTTATTATTATCAATTAATCCAATGGGAGGCTACTTTTACATTTGGACCAAAAATGGAAACTGATCCTAACTTGATAAGGAAGAAACTCGACCAAAGTGTTGCAAATCTAAGATGGTTGAATATGTTTCCTAACTGCTTCTTAAAGTTTGTTACATATTTGTCATTAGATCATACCCTCATTATCCCCTTTTTAATTGTTGAAAGAGGGATTCACCCATTTACGTTCAATGATTTCCTTAAACAACTAGATAGTTTTGAAGAAGGCATATGGAATGCATTAAGATCTAATATCCGAGGTTCTAAACAATTTATTTATTTCAAGAAAATGCAACTAATCAAGGAGGAGATGAAACTACGGTATAGAGAGAATATTCGCAACACACACCATCTTGTCAATATAGCAAGAAGAGAATTGGAATCTATGCAACAACTTTAATACTCCAACCCCGAAAATTTGACATATGTTACAAAGGAAAGGGATGCTTGCACAACTACTCTCGAGCTATTGCTTTTGATTACTCTCTTTATAAATAAAGAACAAGAGTAGAATGGGTGAAACACGAAGATAGGAACACTTTAGTTTTCCATAAGGCAATTGTCTCAAGGAAAGCTAGAAACATAATCATATCTATCAAGTACAACAAAAGGCTTAGAAATCTCAATCTCAGTTTATGCAAGGAGCTTATGAGAAAACCTTCTAATCACATTCTTCCAAACAATTCCTTGAGCTGGTTTTATAGGATATTATTTTAATGAAAGATGCCATTCTTCTTTTTAAACCTATTTCTATGCAGGAAATCAAAGATACAATAGTATCTCTACGTTCTCAGAAAGTCCTGGCTCATATGGTTTCAATATCAAATTCTTCAAGGAAACTTGGTCTCTTACAAATAAGTTGGTTTTTGAAGATGTGAAGGAATTCTTTGATAAAGGTACTCTCCTCAAAGAGATCAACAGAACCTTTATAAATTTACTTCCAAATACTGGTGAGTTCAACACTTTTTTTGAGTTCAGACCCATTACTTGTCGCGATTCCTTTTACAAAATCATCTCTAAAATCCTAACTCAAAGACTCAAATGAGTTATTCATAAGCATATTAGTCACAATCAAGGTGCATATTTACCTGGTAGGATAATTGGTGACAACATTCTGACGCATTAAGAACTTATTACTAATTACTCAAAGAGGAGAAGCATACCTAATTGTTGTATCAAAATTGACCTAGGAAGGCTTATGACAATGTTGATTGGTGCTTTATTACAAATCTATTACATGCTTTGGGTTTTCCATGAATCTTTATAGGATTGAACAATTTTTGATGACTTCTTTACACAACATCTTGGTGAATGGGCATCCTATGAAATTTTTTCAAAGTTGCAAAGGAATTAGGCATGGAGATTCGCTATCTTTGTACATATTGGTCTTAGTGATGCAATCTCTCCATAAAATCATTGAAAGTGTGGTCACAAGGAGAAAGCAATTCAAATATCACTTAAGGTGTGGAAAATTTAAACTAACCAATATTTGTTTTGTAGATGATCTGATATTACTCTCAAAGGCTAATGTAAATTCTATTTCCATTTTGATGAAAGCACTAAAGATCTTTCAAAGCATTTCAAGATTGCAAGTCAATTATTTAAAAAACAATCTATTCTTATCCAAAAGTAATAGAATTTTAACATATGATCCCAACCTTAAATGACTTTCAACTTCAAGAGTTCCCAATGAAATACCTAGGCATTCTTATATCTCCATACAAATTGAAACTGAGGGACTACACAGAGCTACTTGACAAAGTCCAAACCATAATTTCAGCCTAGAGTTCCAAGCACCTATCAAGGGCTGACGGGGTCAAACTTATTATTTCTATTCTCAGATCCATCAATAACTATTTGGCTGCCCACTTAGCATTTCCAAATGCAATCTTGAAAGCCATTAATAGTATGTCCAAAATTTTTTTGTAGACTATCAGATAAATAGAGCTATGAAACCATGGTGAAATGGAGAGAAGTATGTACACCTAGGATTGAAGGTGGATTGAGAATTTGCTGAATTAAAAACATGAACACAATTATGTTCACTAAAAAACTTTGGAGACTAATGGTGGACAAGGAATCTCTATGGTGTAAATGGATCCATGGCTATTTCATCAAGAACAGAAGCATATGGGCTATAGATTGTACCCATTTTTCCTCTACTACTCTCAAGGCCATCCTAAAGCTAAAAAAGAGGTACATGATTGACTTTATTACTCTAATTGGAAATGGAAAATCTGCTAGCTTTTTGTATGATAATTAGCTCTCTATGGGACCTTTGATCAAGTTTAAACATCTTCCTAAACTGAATTGGGCCAAAGTTATCTGGTCTATTTATCTTTTACCTCGTGTAGCGTTTATTTTTTAGATTACTAGGAAAGGTAGATTGAGTATAATTGATAAAATTGGCAAATACACATACCTTACCTATAGGTGTTGTCTATGTAAAGCTGCTGAGGAAACATCAGAGCATTTGTTCTTCAAATATCATTACATTAAAGATATCTGGGTGGAGCTAATTAGTAGATGCGTCTTAGTTGCTAGTTTGGACAACTTAGACAGTTGACAAATTTGTCATTTAAACTACAAAACATGATAGTAGGAGTTGTTTTTGGATAACTTTATCAACAACTATCATGGCTACATGAGAGGAGCGAAATCTTAGAAATTTTCAAGACAAAAGCATTTAAATGAAGTAGTTTTACAAGCAATTAATACATCAAATCAAATTGCAGATTAGATGGCAAAAGTAGAAGTTTTTGCATCAGTAATACCTCCTCACCTATTTGAATGTGTACTCTTTTAATTCTTGGTTTAAACTCTTTAATTGAACTTTTGTATGTATTAATTGTCACTAGTTGTTGAGTGCATTTTCTCATTGGAATAACTGGATTTTCCCTTCCTTTCTGCACATAGTTATTAGCTTTTATACATATTTTACCCACTAATTTGTTTAGTTCCTCTGAATCTGCATTTATATTGATTTTTGTTTATTTTGTAAGAAAAACACCTGACTTTAGTTGAAAAGGACCACAACAACGGTTAAATGAAGGAAGCAGAGTCCAAAGTAAAATGAAGCAGTAAAGGAGGGCTGAAACGATCCAAACAGAAGCATTAAACGTCAATTGAAAGAAATGAAGCAAAAACAGCAACACCAAATTGAAAAAATGTAGTACAGGAGAATGGAAAAAAACGTTAGATGAAATACACCAGAAAAGAGACAGCGACCAAGGGATGCACAATGAAAAGATAAAAAAAGGAGACGCAATGCAGAGAGGGACGAGGCTGATGCACCATCAGCCGAGGCACCACCGAGATGCATGCAGAGACGCACACAGAGAGGCAGGGACGATGCATAGAAGGGTAACACAGAGACAGAAGATGTCGCAGAGAGGAAGATCCTAAAACCCATTCGTCCTCTATTTTATATCTGTTTTCTCTCTTTCTATGTTGTTTGCTAACTTTGATTTCTGTGGTCTTCATCCTACCATGAGTGAGTAGCTTCCTCGAAGCTTTAAGGTTGGGATTAAAGCTTTTGACTAGTTTTCTGTGGATTGAATCTCAATTTGATTTATGAGTATAGGTTTCTTGGTTTTGCTTTCTCTGTTTTAGGATTGACCTTGCTTGTATTGTGCTTGGTTACCCATTACTTGACATTAGTTGTTAATTGAAGAACCGATAGGTGAGAATTGATAACAGAACTCCAAAATAGGAAACTTATAAATATCAGATTTAGACATAGACTAAATTTATGAGAGGAAATCCAGGTTAGCAAAGAACTTAATGGTTTATGCTTGATTGCTAGGCTATGATAGTAGATTAGGATTATTGTAGATTATGATAGTAGATTATGCAGAGACAAAGGAGGACGCAGAGAGGGGTAACGCAGAGACAAAGGAGGACGCATAAAGGAAGGTCCTAAATCCCATTCGTCCTCTGTTTTATATTTGTTTTCTCTCTTTCTATGTTGGTTGCTGACTTTGATTTCTGTGGTCTTCATCCCACCATGAGTGAGTAGCTTCCTTGAAGCTTCAAGGTTGAGATTGAAGCTTTTAACTAGTGTTCTGTGGATTGAATCTCAGTTTGATTTATGAGTATGGGTTTCTTGGTTTTGCTTTCTCTGCTTTGGGATTAACCTTGCTTGTATTGTGCTTGGCCAACCATTACTTGACATTAGTTGTTAATTGAAGGACCGATAGGTGAGAATTGGTAACAAAACTCCAAAATAGGAAACTTATAAATTTTAGATTTAGAGGTTTGCAAAAAACTTAATGGGTTATGCTTGATTGTTAAGCTACAATAGTAGGTTAGGATTATTGCATAATACTCCTTTGATATCTTGAAAAAGGATCTAAGAAACTTTAGGCTTAACCTCCTGTCAACCAGAATTCACCTCATAAATCGACCTAGGTAAAGTTAATAGAAAATGCTAAAAGTGAACCCTCCTTGAAGCTTATTACATTCCATTCAGATTAATCCCTCGAGATATTTGCATCTTTGTTTAGCACTAGTTTATTTATTTTTGATAGTTAAATTCCTTAATTTAAATCCTCATTCTTACACAGCTTCTTATTCCATTTAATTGAATAATCTAAGCCTAGTACTTGTGTAATTACTCTCTGTGGGATGATATTATTACTATACTACTTGAGACTTGTGAACTTGCAGAGAGCCATCACTAGCATAAAGCAACATTTTTTGTACATTTTGGAAACTTTTTGATATGCCTTTAAGGCTTAATACATTCAAATTCTTAAAAAATTTCTCTTTCTATTCGCATAGATACCGCTAGAAGCCAAAAACTTATGCTATTATGGTTTGCATGAACAGGAAATCAATGATCACTCCAACTTGTAAGTACACAAACTTGGATGAAGTTTAAATATGGAGTATTTTAGGTTATCATTCTTATAAAGACTAAGTGATTATTAAGTTTATTAATCCTAGAAAAATATTGAGATTAAATTGATCAAGGTTTTAGTAGAATTAAATTACTAAACTAACAAAAGAAAGATGTTTAACTATAAATTGGAGTCAATATAATAAAACATAGGTTTTGGGGCTCACTTTTAAGACATTTTAATTATCAAGTAAGATTTATTATTAAGGTTGAAATAATAATTAACCTAAGATATCTAAGCCTCTGTGAAGGTACATATGTATATTTTATTAAGCAATTACTACCTCTCAGTGAATAATTGACTTAATCTAATTCATTAAGAATACTTAATTTATTAATTATCATAATGGCCTAAGATATCTTTTTCTCTAAATCTAAAGTGTTTATTTTTGTAGTGCAAAAATTGTACTTCTCATTTCAATCCTTCATATAATCTTTAATGCTGGACCCTACTTCCGGAGCCCAATATTCGGAGACAATTAACCATCAAATCACATTGCAATTTTTTTAAACAATTAAAGCTTATGCGAAAATCGACAATCAAATTGACCCGATTTATTTAAAACCATTTCAGTCACAAAGATACAAACATTATTGCACACATCAGAGTTTCGGTAATCACTTGGGCCCATTACAGAACACGATGTTTGTTTTTACAATATCTTTACATTTCAAAAACCACCCCTTTTGCTTTATTACAAATACCAAATACAAAATACAAACTACATGTGATACCATTGAATGCTTATGCTTAGAATGATTCCAAGATGCAAAAAGTTCCTGAACTAACTTAATTACAAAAGTCTTTAACTATCTTGGAGTTCCAATGCCTTGCAAGGATCGCTAAT
>JAOTIZ010000004.1:6722207-6733706 GCA_027123425.1 Erythroxylum panamense | reverse complement strand
TTGAAGAGATCTTTAGCTCAAAGGGAAGCTCTTCTCTTCCTCTTCCTTTTTCCTTTCTTGAACAACTCCAAAATCTCATTTGAAGACTAAGAAAAGTCAAACCTTAGCTTGTTTTCTTTTCTTTCTCTCCTTTTCTTCTTCTCTTCGTATTTCTCTCTCTTTTTCATGACATTCTCTCTTTTCTCAGAAAATTTTGTTCTTCTCTCCTGCTTATCCTTCCATTCACGTTTTTCTTCTTCATTTATAAGCAAGACAACACTTATTCTTCCAATTATGTCCTTAATGATTGAGAATTGTCCCATTTGCCCTTCCATTTATGCCTTACTTCTTTTATACTTAACTGTCTTGCCAAAAGTATCATTGAATATTCTAACGTAACTTTTGCTTCTAGAAAAGTGTTCTCCCTTGTATTAAGTTTCCAATGACACCAAAATCAATCCATTTGGTTTAGTGATTCGAAAGTTACTCTTTAAACATTTTTGGACTGCTCTTGTCCAAATTAGTATACTATGCATAAATTCTATCCAAAATTTAAACATCTTCAAAACTGAATTAGATTTCAACTTCTCCATACCATTTGTATTTCCATGTCTCTAATATATATTGAAACAAGAATCATCTTATTTGGAGCTCTACTGGTCCAGAAATAATCAAAATACTGATGCATGTTCAGTATAATATCCAATTCCTACTCTTCCAATCGATACCTTTACTTGATTTAATACATGTTTTTCACATCAATACCAAAATCTATGAAGTTTCATGGAGATGTAAAAAAGAAAAGTTTTGGGAATCTAAGGGTTCAAGAATCACTTCATTTAGAGGTCGGATAGCAAAATTATGGCCGAAAGAATCAAACAAGATTTGGTCCTTAATCATATCAAACTTGTCTCGGGACAAATGGCATAACTTTCACTAAAGGTGTTGGATTAAGATCATCTTAGGATGATTTCAAAGATAACTTTGAGATCTACAACTTTGAAGTAGACCTTGAGGTCAGATTTTATCATCTAAATGGTCAAAATGGACCAGACAATAGAATTAGACGAAGCCAAAGGAAAAAGTAGAAGAATAGAAAAAGACAGAAGAAGTGGAAAAATTGCTATAACTTTTCCTAAAGATATCAGATTAAGATGTTCTTTATATAGTTCGAAAGAGGACTTCAAAATCTACAACTTTCATGAAGACCTCGAAGACAAATTTCACCTTCTGAAGGATAAAAAATGGAACAGAAGATGACGATACAAATTAAGACGATGCAGAAGGTCAAACTAAGACGATGCAGAAGGTCAAACTAAGATGATGTAGAACTAAGATGAAGCAAAACTAACATCAATCACCATAGCTGTCACATACACACATCCTATGCAGCATCACAACTTGTGAAGATCATAACTTTCCACTACGATATCCAAAACTTACAAACTTTATATCATTGAAAAGATAAGAGGATAAACTAAACTTACAAGAAGACCATTGTGTCTAATTCGGCCCAGATTAATCCAGCTTTTCCCTCGAATGCAAAACATGATTTTTACATTCATCCAATGTACTACACCCAGTTCTTTACTTCATGAGAAATTTTGAGATTCTTAAAGGCAGAATTTAAATTCGATGTCTTCATAAGAAATGTAGCCATATGTTTCTAGTTTAATCCAAATTAAGAATAATCTCTTTTAGATAACTAGAGAAAAAGTTGTGGCTAAAAGACTGAAGCATACTCTATAAACATTTTCCAGATCAACCATCCATTTTATTTCACAATCTTTCCTTAACACTGATCATACTAAAATCATCTTTTCTACTTCATTTACTCCTCATTCTCAACTTCATTTCAAATCAATATCACCTATAATGAAATTTATAATCCATGATTAATCATGAATACCAATAACAGAATATACACATATATACATATTCTTCATTAACTTATTACACAAATTCAACTTCATTTTTTTGCTTTCATTCTACTTCTAACCTTCACCTTAATTCTTACCATTTCAAAATCTCTTATCTACTAAAAGCTCCAAAGCACGACCTGAATCTATCCACATTTCTCATTTAATAGTTCTAATCTTCTAAGAAAAGTTCGGGGTCCAACATTTAATATTGAATCTATGATGCATAGGCTTAAATTCAAAAATCAAGATTAAAGAGAATAAGTTCAATCCAATCAATAACTAATCATAAGTTAATAACTGAAATATCCTATATGAGTTATATCACTAATCCTAACTAGGGATTTAGTTGGTACTAGAAATAAGAAAACCGATAATAAATAAAATCGAAAACAAAACACAAGAACTCACTTTTGTGGATACTAAAATCTTGATGGAATCTTAAAATTTTCTCTAAAATTCTCCCTTTAGTATCCTAAGATGTTCCAAATTAGCTTCCTTTTCCTCATTGCTCGACTTTTGACCCTCATTATTCTTTTATAGCATAGAAATCAAGAATTTTTGTAAACTTTGATGCTAACACAGGACCAATATAAGTCCATATTACTTCATTATGTTGCTCAATGCCTACATCTAAAATGTTTTATGAAAAAATTATAACCACTATATGTTTAGAATATGGTATCATGTTTAGACCTTGTTGGGTTAGTAGCTTCTCTATTGTGTATCCAAGAGTTCATCTTGAGATCATACATCTTAAGAGAACTAAGATAAGTCTATATAAGCCATGTTGAAGAAAATGAGACCCTATTTTAGGCATGTTCAATAATTTGGTGAACTCCCCAAATAGGTATAATAGTTTAGGGTCTAACACGAGCTAGGTATAGTATTATGTTGTTGTTGTGTCACTGAACACTAGCCTATGTTAGTGTTATGTTCCTCCAAAATCGTTATGAGACTTCTCCAACTTAGTTGCAACTTGTTCGAATTTATTCTTTCTTTATTAGAGGGATAGAATAAGGCCTTAAAATAAATATAAATCATACTATGTGCCAAACCCTAAATAAATCATCCAAACATAAGAAAAGTACTCTTTAATCATGCTAAAAACATAGTATAATTAAAATTTATCCAATTTCCATGCATGTAAGCATTTGTTTGTCTTTAAGCAAACCAATCTCATCACTTTTAACATAAATAAGTAGTAACTCTGGAAAAGAATTTGACTACTTGCATCAAGTTATAACCAATTCAATTAATTTTATAATCCTTCAAACTTTAACATAATCCACAAAATTCAACCTAATGTATAAAATAATATAAATGAGAAAGAATCATTAATATTAAAATATTTTCATAAACTTTATTGAAATAAAAGTAAAATGTCAACTTTAAATTAAAACAAGAACATTTCAATGCTTGTTTGAAAGGTCACCTAATCTTTTGATGCAAAAGTAAATACCTTGTCATGGATATTTCTAGTTAATTAATTAGGTGACCATTTTAAATGGCTAATAGAATCACTCATTAACTTCAACCTTTTGAATTGGTGTAATGTTATTAAAATGAATTTATTTAATGCTCATTTATTCAAACAAATCAATTTTTTCTTTTTTACATGGGATAACAAAAATGCTTAAAATAAAATTAGTTCTA
Organism: Erythroxylum panamense; assembly: GCA_027123425.1. Lineage (NCBI taxonomy): Eukaryota > Viridiplantae > Streptophyta > Magnoliopsida > Malpighiales > Erythroxylaceae > Erythroxylum > Erythroxylum panamense. The sequence goes on along the minus strand of JAOTIZ010000004.1, from coordinate 6,730,152 downwards.
GCTCAATTGTATGTCCAAATTATACTAAATGTATCACAATGCAAAATAGATATCCATTTTTAAAATTAATGAAGCAAATTTAATCATTAGTACTCATGACTGTTTGCTTAAAAAAATACATCAACAATACCCAGTGAGAGTCTCGCTGAAAAGCAGGGTTTGTAGAGGTTTAGTAGTATGCTGCCTTACTCCTAATTGGTAGAGAGGCTATTTCCAATGGACCCATATGTAATGCAAAATATGATAGTTTATACCCTACAGCCAATCGATTGGTTGTAGTTTAGTGACAAAATAATTTAAAGATATTCATTATCTTATACATGTTTATATGCATATGATAAATTTCATGAGATAATTATACATCGCAAATGAAATTATAATTAAATTATAATTACGAGATTCATATTACATTTATGTATTATCCCTAAATTGTTCCTAGTTATTGTTTTTATTAAGATTAGACATTAATAAAAAGTAAAAAGGCTAGCACACTTTATGTTTTTCCTTATGAAGGAAGTAGTCGATGAAGGAAGTAGTCGATCTTATAAACTAAAGTATGAAAAATTTAAACAAGCATGTGAGTGCTTGTTAGAAGATAAGTTCATTGAATAAATCCGATATGAGAAATCCATTTGCTACATTACTTATATGTCTATGGAATTCTCATTGTGATGATTGTATAAGTAAACATTTAACTTGAGGTTTCCAAAGTTATCTTATATAGGAATTGTTATATTTTGATACTACCTATGACCCATTTAATCATAGGTCATTCAATCGATAGTTATTAGATGTAGCATGAACTATATGGAGGTAATTGTGTGATCAAGATACGATTCATTACATTAAAGTAATTAGGGAGAATGTTATATTGTTTTTGATTAGTATTGGTTTAGAAAATCCTTGGCCAAGGTAGAATGACATTTTGTAAATAGTTTACAAATGTCATTAATGAAATCAATAACTAATGGTATAGAGAATAAATATGATTGGACTCAAATTAGAGTAGACATTAATTCCATGCTTTATGTCTAATTGGAACATTGTATGATGAAATGATTGAATTATATGAAAAATCAAGCACAGAAAGGTTAGATAAAACCACTTTGGTATTCTTAAATATTTAGGTGGTCATGATGAGTTGCTATATGCAAATCTTAGTCTATGATTTAACTTATTTAATTGGAGAATTAAAGATAAATTAAAAGGAGTTTTAATTTATCTAATTATAATTATAAATTAGAATTATAGCTTATAATTATTCTCAACATATTTAGAAACCTAATAGGTCTCACATAAAGAATGGGTTGAAGAGAGCAAAAATATTTTAATTAAGTTGGACTTGATTGCAAAGTTTAACTTTATAATTAAATATGATATATTTAATAAATAAGGATCAATATAAGATATTGGATCTTATTTGGACATAATTGATATTTAATTATAATTATTTTTAATTCTAATTAAAGTTTACTTGAAATTAGAATTTAATTTCAATTAAATTACTAAAATGTACAAAACCTATTATAAATAGGCTTAAGCTCTATGAAGCTAGCATTTCTTGCTTAACCTTTTTTTTTGTAAAAGTTAAATAGTTCTCTCATTCTATTTTGTGGATACCATTAGAGGTCAAACACTTGTGCGGCTATGGTGGTTAAGATGAATCAGTTTCAAAAATATTTCAAGGGATACAATAGGGTATAGATTAAGATTCATGCTTTATTATGATTTACAAGTTAATTTTATATAATTAAAGTGATCTTAGTTTTTAGGAAATTAAAATATGAAAAAGTTTTGTAATTATTCCGCTACTGTCAGAATCGAATCTTGTCCTAATTTCCCAATAAAATATTGATAATATAAAATATAAATAAATACATAAAAAGTAATGCAATACATAATACATGACATATAGAACATGGTAAAAGATTAATACTAAAAGATAAAATAAGTAAATAAACACACAAACTAGAAAAAGACATGTACAAGAATAAATCAAACCAGTCATTACAAGAAAGTAATTAAGCTAAGTAAGAAACTATTTAGGCTAAAAAAACTAGGAGTTAAGTACTACATAAAAAAAATTTAAGGCAAACTATAAAACAAAAGTCTCGAAGAAAAAATGTTTAAAGGACTTAAGAAAACGATAATGACCTCTCTATGAGAGATCCTTCATTCGTATCCTAGTACGCCAAAATTTTCTATTGTGATTCATAGGCTTGATAAGTTCCAATAGAGTTGTATTATTCTTGAAGTTTGTTTAAACAAATCAAATCACAATAACAACCAAAATTATAATGAATCATCTTGATCTATCTTCTTTTAGACTTAAGAATTCTCTTAAAATTATTCCCTATTAAGCTAAATTTAGCAAAATTAGTAAGCATAATAATTAATTCCCTCCCCTAACCTTGAGTTATACATTATCCTTAATGTATAAATATATAAAACAATGAAAACATAGAAAACAAACCTTAATGTATAAATATATAAAACAATGAAAACATTGAAAACAATGTAAAGGAGGTAATGATAATTGGTACTCTAATGATAATAAAAGATACACTAGTGATAATAAAAGATTTTCATCTTTATATAACATTATCAATATATAACCAGAGCTAATGAAATCTAATGTCTACTTCGAAGCATCAATGTTTCCCATATAACTTACAAAGTTCTATCAATTCTTAACTCAAATAACATAATCGTGATTTAACATTTATGAACTTATAATATTTTAAACTAAAAACGCATGCAATAAAGATCCACCTCATAAAAAAGTAAATTAAAACAAAAATATCTAAATCATTGGGTTGCCTCCCATTAGTGCTACTTTACGAATATTTAAACTGAACTTAGTCAATAAGTACTTCACCTTAAAGGTTGCCCCAAATTCTTCTTACTAGTTAATGGATTATTAACTTTCATAAGTAACTTATCTTCCTATACAAATTTTAGATAAGAAGATATATTAACATGATAAGTATTATTGTCTTCTAAATGTGCACAACCCAAGTGTGAAGGGAATTACTTCAAATTAAGTATAGGTGCTTCTTTGGTAAATGGTATTGGTTTAGGCTTTCCTTATCCTAAGTTATTAAAACATGAGAAAGTTTGGTTATATGGCCCTCTCCTTCTAACATAAAAGCATGTTGAACAAGGTTAGAATCCTACTTTTTCTTCTTTAAGTTATAAATCTTAACATGCTTCTAAAAGTTAATATAAGTAACTTTAGGTAAGTCATTATTGAACCAAGGGAATTTCCAATCGATGTTTTGATGATAAAAAAATAATTCCTACTAATATGTTAATTATTTTGATGAAAAGAAATATTATAGTAAAATGAAGCCATAAACTCTTATGAAGTTGATAAAGAAAAGTTGAAGTATCTAATTGATGAAATGAAGATCAAAATAAAAACAAAAGAAGATCAAGGCTTATCAAGGCTATTTCTAGCATATATACTAGATTCATTGCTATTATTAATGCTCTCAAAGGTCTTTGGAAAGACCTATACCAATGTTGAATTAGTAAAAAGGTTGCTTAGGTCACTTCCAAAGATGTGGGAAGCTAAAGTGACGGTTATTCAAGAAGTTAAGGATCAATCAATGTTACCATTGGAGGAACCTATTAGATATCTCCTTAAAACGAAGCCTTAAGAGACACAAGAAGAAATAATGCTTCCAAAGAAAAGGAATTTAGCATTTAAAGCCTCAAAAGAAGAATCTAGTGAAGAGGAAGAGACATAAACTACTGAAAGAGAAGAAGATAGTAGCTTACTTACTAGAAAATTCAAGAAGTTCTTAAAGAATAAATTCCACAAAATAAAGGGCCATAAAGAAGGTAAACGTGATTTAAAACATAAATCGTCTAACATTATTTACTTTAAATGTAGAAAACCCAGTTATATAAAGTCACAATGTCTTCAACTGAAAGACATTAAGAAGTATAAGAGAAATTATAAGAAGGAGACGAAGGACAAAAAGAAAGCACTTAAAACATCAACTTGGGATAACACGAGTGAATATAAGAGCGAGCATTTGGAAGAAGAGATAGCTCATATGCGCTTTACTACTATGGATAATGATGAGGTAACATCCAATCCTAATCTTTTTAACGATAGTGATATTGATTTTTCATATGATGAATTAGTAGAAAGTTTAGAAATCATGAGTCAAGAAAGGGAAGAAATTTTCTTCCAAACTCAAGGAAGTTCAAAAAGAGTTAAATGTATGTATGAGTGAGAATGAAAAGATGAAAAGTGAATCACATAACATTAAAGCATGCAAAATGTGACCATTGATGACAATCATGACTCATAAGCATTAAGGTGTGATAATGAAACATTTAAAAAGGAAATTGATGCTTTTAAGGATTCCCTATCTAAATTTACAATGGAAGGAAAACATTTAGGAGCTTAAAAGAATTCTAATGACAGGCATGAAATTAAATATAAATGTGAAAGTGTTTTCAACATTAAAACTATTTTTGTTAAGGGAAAACATTTACATAGTAAAGAATCGTTACCTAGAATGACAACTAAGCGTGGAGCATGCACATCCAAATATACACATACGCATGAAACATTTACTAAGACCCAACCTAAAAGTAAACATTATTCTTTCATATGTGGCTTACTACCTAGACATAAAGTTCAATAATCCCAATGGAAGAATAGGCATACATTTTATAAACATGCAACCCCACTCACACACTTACAGAAGTAAGCATCACATCTTCATTAATAGTAGGCTTCATGTATATAATTATGGTAGGACTTTTCACTATCCTACAAGAACCAACACATTTAATATCCAAAGAAAATGTCTTATGCATACATATATAGAATTCCGAGCAATTCATTTATGCATTATCATTACGCATGTAACATGGTATGTCATTTTTGTGGTAACTTTGAATATATTGATAGATTTGGTTTTATCAAACAAAAAATGTTAAGCAAATCGTTGAAAGTGTGGATTGAAAAGAAGAAAGAACCAAACAATTAAGGAATCAAAAATTTTTAGGTTCCTAAAACATATTGATTACCTTAATTTATAAGGTTATGGTAAGTAGTAGAGATAATATTATTACTAAGGGCTTATGCATTTTATCTTGATGAATCAATCCTTCTTACCTCCAATAAATTCTTGAAGAGGTTACTTAACCCTAAAATTAACCATAAAAAATTTTCAAATTGTTGAACCAATTGAAAAAATGAGAAGGATGAGATGCCACTAATGGATTAAGAATTTAAAAAGAATCTTCATTCAAGTTTCTCATAAGTAGTGCTCAATATGAGGTAATTATTAGTTCATAATTTTGAAAGATATGATTACTTGCTCTTATGTGTCATTTTCAGTATAAATCCTTGGTGATGATTATTTGGATTTGAATTATAAATAAGGTGTTTTTAAAGTGTGAACGTAGTACCTAGAATTCGAGATTATATGTAAAATAAGATCACTAAACTAGAATTTACATCAAATGGTTTATTATTTCTATAAACTTTTGTATAAGGATAAGTCTTGTTCAAATTAGAGGAAAATTAGTTTTAAGTGATAGGAATTCTTTTTATAAGGCCATTTATAAGATTAAATTCTTTTTGATTGACATTTAGCTAGTTGATATATATTTTAATAGCATTTTTTTGAAGTTTTAATGCTTTAATTTGAGTTTCAAAGATAGTTCCTTAAGCTATTTGGTTAGCTAGTAGACCAATATCTCCGTATGGTTAACCATTATCTTCAAGATTCACCCACTTTTTGTTTTCCAATAAGTTTTTTGTCTTTTTAGTCGCTTGTCTAGTTGCCTAAACAGTCTCATTGGTCAACCAATCTCCTTTAGTGGTCTACTAATATCCACTATTCATCCTTTTTTTTCCCTCTTTGAAACAAAAATGGTGCTCGACTAGTCAAGGCAATTGGTTGACTAGTCCTCCTGTTTTCAATATTTCTGTTTATATCCTTTGCCTCTTTTCTTTTATTTATGATTGTATCCCCAAAGACACCAAACAATTCACTCATTTACTTCAAAAACATCATCCCCATTCCATAAAAATCTCATTAAATTGCATTAAATTAAAATTGTAATTATTGAATTTCATATTTAAGATTTTCAAATTTTTAATTAATTAAGAATCATTTTCAAAATTAATGCCTTCATAGTATAAAAGAAGTTAATTTTGATTTCCTTTCAATTATATCATTTCATCTTTAATTTTGTTCAATTTTGGTATTTTGGGCACTTTTTATGTTTCCATTTTTTGAAATTTTAGAGCTTTCAAAATTATATATTCTTTTATGAAATTAATTATTAGATATTATAATTATGCTTTTGTCTGTCACAATTCCATCCTTTAATTTTGTTAAAACTTACATTTGGTAGTTTAATTGAATCTTTCAACTTAGACATAATACCAAAATTAGGGAATTTTCAAATTAGACATAATTAGAGATGTCTCTTTCAAATTTGATCATTTGTCTTAAGTTTTTAAATATTCAATAGCATTTTTTAGTGAGAAAGTTTGCTAGTTTTGATCAAATCCATTTTTTTAACCAAGTTAGCTTGTCGCATCACAATTTATATTATGCATTTTCAGTTAATAGACTTCTTTTTTATGATTCCAAAGAGAGAGAAAGTTTGATGATATTAGATTTAGGGGAAGTGATAACATTAAGGGGAACTTATAAAATTTAGGGAGAGTGATCGTTTTGTTACTTTTGCACTTCATTTGATATATTTGATTAAATTTATGTCATCTTCATTGATATTTCTTTGATTTTCTTTGATTTTGATTATCTTTTTTATTCTTGATATTGAATTATGATCTTCACATTGAATTATTTTTTACGCATAAATTAAGAAGGAGCTAATCATTATATTGATATTTATTTGTGTGCTTGATTTATTATTATTATTCTCTAATATTACAAGTGTTTTGTAATCATCAAAACAGGGGAGATGAACCAACAATGATTCTAATCGGTGTTTTAATGATGAAAAATCATACTTACTACTAATATGTTTATTATTTTGACAAAAAAATATTAGAATAAAATGAAGCCATAAACTCAAGAAAATAATGTATGAAGTTTATAAAGAAAAGTCGACATTTGTAATAGATGAAATGAAGACCAAAACAAGAACGAAAAAAGATCAAGGCTCATCAAGGTCATTTCATAATTTGTATTATTATTTGTAAGCTCACTTTGTTAATTTGATGATCCAAAATGCTCACCATACATAATCATTTCATCTTACTTCAGTACACAAGTTTTTACATTCATCAAGAGGTACTGAAAATTTTGTTTTTAATATAAAAACATCTTGATCTTTCAAATAATCTTTTGGGAACATTTTGTGAAGTGTTTTAATAATATTTGGAATAAACAAATTAGTTTTGAGTAGTTGTTAAAATTATGTTTTTGGGGTGATTGGTTGATCTATATGGGTCAGTGGATGATCAATATAAGTTAAAGTTAATAAATTTGATGTATCATGAGTTTGTAATAACATTAGTTGATGTATTGGTTGAATAATGTACCATATTGGTCAACCAATATGTGTACTAGTCGACCAACGTTTAATGGTTAGTGAATTAGGAGTTTTTAGTGCATACTTGTCAACTAGTATATTATATTGGTCGATTAGTGCATTAGATATAGCTATTGTATTAACTAGTTCTTGTATCCAATGGCTAGTTTGGATCCCAAAATACTATAAATAAGTTTTTTATTATTTTTTTGGCATCACAAAGGTTTTGGGTGTTGTATATACATATTTCAAAGAGTTTCTCATTCATTTGACCATCATTATGTCATATTTCTGTGAGTGAGCCATTTTGAAGTTATCAAGTGAATAAGTGTTGGACCCCGCTCCCGGAGCCCAACTCGAGATGTCGGAACCCGATCCGAAGACCGGACTCCAACTACTCATACCC
>JAOTIZ010000004.1:6622870-6639587 GCA_027123425.1 Erythroxylum panamense | reverse complement strand
AACTCCAGGAGAACTATCCTTGAAAAGTTCCACAGTTATTGAACCTTTTGATGTACTGAAAATCTAATAAAACAAGGGTGCAAAACTGTTAAACACATGTACAACTTAAAGAAAAATCATAACAGAGGACAACAAATAGTAGCAGTGCAAGCATAACTGGAGTGGCACAGGATAAATTCATCATCAAGTACAAGGGATGTAGCCTGCCCCCTTTCTCCCTCCTTAAAAATCAGTGCTGTGTCAAATGCTCCAACTCTAACAGGGTATCTGTATCCTACTAATAATGCAATGGTTATCGGTGACCTAAATAATTGACCATCCAACAAATACTGTAGCAATTCGTCTCTTTTCTATTTGCTGGGATGTTAGCATACTTTAATGACCGAGATATTCTTCTAGGTAAATAGAAACAGGTGCTTCTGATTTATGTGCTTTTGAGGACAACAGCATTTAAGACCATAATACCTCAGATTATTAGGTGAATTCTCCTTAATAAGATTTTAACCAAACCTAGAATCATGAAGCAAAGTGACATGCGACTTAAACAGAGAACCAGCAAAATTACAATGTCTGATACTCTGATCACAAAAGGAACATACAGCATATCCAGGGAAGTTTGCTTTCTTTGAATCCACAAAAGCCTGATCAACCTACAGCGCATAAAGAAACAGATCCATGAAACACAATCTCACAAAAGAAATGAACCTTGAAACACCAATAACAGCACCAGTTGAAACATTATACCAGCCATAGGTTGGAAACTTGAACCGTGAAAAAAGAAAATAAAATTGTAGAAAAATTTAGGATTTCAGAAAAGACATAGAGAAGGACAACAGTACCTCGTAACCTGATTCACCCTTCTGAGCCTGGATTCTTGACCTAAATAGAAGATAAACAGATACGTCTTAAAATGGCAACAAACAACTTATCAAAGATTACTAACATCATCATTCTTTGCATTTAATTACAATCTCCAACCTAAAAATTGATCTCGTACTACCACTCGGACTTGTCCAAATAATTAATAGTTACAAGCAACTTTTCCACACGCACACACACACACAAAAAAGGAAAAAACGATAATCTCTGCAATACATAAAATACTGCAAATAACAAAAATGTTATCCAAGGCACGTAACAGATTAGGTCAGTAAATGTAAAAAAAATAAAACTCAGACCTTATCGACCAGTGTCTGTACGTAGAATACAAGAGAAAGAGAGCCAGAAGAATAATCAAAGTGCAAGGAAAGATGGTGGCCGGACTAATTCGACTCGGTGCCTTCTTCTTTTTGCTCTGTTGCAACAAAGCCTGAGGTTTAATCCTCGCCATCGACCTTCTCCACGCGAATTCCAAGCGGAACAGGCCAGAAGAATAGGATTTTGAAACCTTCTCTTTTTCTTTTTCGTAATTTAACAATACTACGATAGAAGAGACTAAATTGATCTTTATTGTCCGTACTCGTTGGGCCAGGTTTCAAATTCCAGTGGACCTGGCCTGATTGTTTCAATAGAGTTAAAGATATTCCAATGGGCCTGGCCTTATGGTCTTTTAAGCCCTAATTGTAGCTAAATATGGAATCTCCTATGGAAAATACGTCCGATTATACCATAAATTTAGACCTAATGAGAATAGATAAAATAGGAAGGGGTTACGAATCTAGAAATACCAAAAATTTCTATACTTGGTCAAATAAACAAACTGGAGCTTGGTTCACAAAGAAGAGGGTGTTGGTGAATTAGCTTTAGCAAAGTCACTTTCTCGAGTCTATAGCCTGATTTAAGGCCCCACTATTTTCGGGTTATTCTATAGCGAACAGTTCACGGTTCAGTTGGCGGACTATTTCGAGACAATGACGGAACTTGGCTTGGTGACTTCTCTCAGTTCATAGGATGGTGCTCCCCGCAGTCAGCGGAGCTCTGGGCTGTTTACACAGGCCTCACCATGGCTTGGCGATTAGGCTTTCGTCGACTAGAGCTGGAAGTGGACTCGATGGTCGTGCATCAGCTCCTTTCCTCTGTGACGTCCCGTTTTCAGTCCGACAACCCTTTCGTCATGGATATCCTCGAGCTTCTCATCAAAAATTGGGTTGTTGTTCATTGGCATATGCACCGAGAGAGCAACAGATGCGCGGATTAATTTGTTACCCAGGCATATCCTGGTGACATTGGGATGGCTAAACCTAACCCTAATCCCCTTCTTAAGGCCATGTTCAGCCTTAATCAAAATAAATCTCCTAGGCTGAATGGGTTCAACGCTTATTTCTTTCAAATCTCTTGGAGTATCACTGGTAAATTAGTCCCTGAAATAGTACATAAATTCTTTAGAAATAGGAAAATATTAAAGGAGTTGAATAAAACCCACATTTGCCTAAACAATCTAAATAACTATCGCCCAATTTCCTATTACAACATAGTCTACGCATATCCAATAAATTAAAGAATGCCCTACAATGTGATTAACATCTTGTAGGGGGAATTTATAGAGGGCATGTCTATTAGTGATAATATTATGATGGTTCAGGAATTGATAAAAAATTGCAAATCAAGGACAGCCATCAATGGTTGTCCAGTTAAAATAGACTTCTTCAAGGAATTTGACTCAGTCCAATGGAATTTCTTCAGAGTCTATGAATTTTTGGGCTCCCTTCCCTGTTTATTGACTAGATAAGAGCATGTCTAATCACTACCTCATTCAATCTATTGGTGAACGGATACCCTTTTAAGATTTTCAAGGGTGTTAAAGCAATAAGGTAAGAGGATCCTTTATCACCCTATTTATTCACTTTAGCCATTAAATTCTTCATAGGAAAGCTTCAAGTCAACATTTCAAATAACTCCAAATTTGTTTATCATCCTAAATGCAGCCAATGCAAATTACACGCCTAAATTTTGCAGATGATTTGATCATATTTAACAGAGCTGACTTTTTTCCTTGGGGTGATGATGGATACACTAAGGAAATTCTTGGATGTATCTGGGTTGAGGGACAATACCAATAAGAGCAAGATGTACTTATCGTCTAATGTTCAGGATATCTGGACTCTTTGCTATATGACAGGACTAGTTAAGCATAATATGTCATTCAAGTACCTTAGGGCGCCTATAACACCAAGGAAACAAAAATATGAAGACCGTATTCCTCTCTTAAAGATGTTTAAAAAGAGGATCAAAGCTTGGCATAATAAGTCACTATCAATGGCAAGGAGGCTTTAGCTAATTCAATTAGTATTGAGAAATATACACACTTATTGGAGCACTGACTTATTTATGCCTAGTAGAATGAATAAGGAAATTGAGAGATGTACGAAAAAATTATTATTGTCAGGCATGGCGAATGATTACAAAGAAGCTAAAGTCAAATAGTTGGACCTTTATGTACCCAAACAAAAAGGGTGAGTGGAGCTAGCTACATTGTAGGCTATCCAATCAGACTCTAATCTCTAAGAAGATCAAGAGGGTATTTAAGGATAAGGAAGCAATATGGATAAAATTGATTCATGAGTGCTACTTGAGAGACCAAAGCTTTTGGCAGTTGGAAACTAAAAGGGAGCATTCCCAGTGTTTTACTTGGATGATTGGAAAGAGGGATCAAATCTACCCCTATGTCAAATACAAGTAAGGAGTGGGAGCTCAACCTGTTTATAATATGATAATTAGACAACTCATAGTCCACTATACGTGAGAGGCTCAATTCCCTGAGAATCAAAATTCCCTCTAAGGTTAAGGATGTAATTCTAGGTAACAAGTGGAGATACAACTTCAAGGGTTCAACTACTTGGAGCAGCTAATCCCTTATTACAATTCGGAAAGTAGGGAGGATATCTTTGAATTTCGAGTAACACCCTCCAATTCAATAATGCTTCTTGTCTAGGATTATACAGAGATCTAAGGGGCAAGGATACAATGGAGACTATCCCACATCTCTTCTTCAACTGTCATTACTTATCCACAGTTTGGTACAAAATATAACCTCTGATGAATGTGTTTTGTATTACAACTGATTGGCAGGAAATAATTAACTGGGCTGGTCAAACATACGTGAGATTGAAGGGTAATAGAATTATCTCCTACACAACTTTCAAGTGTTACATCTACTTAATATGGTGGGAATGAAATCAGACACTTCAGAGGAAAATCGATAAAAAGACATTTGTTTACCCATAATATGGAGAATTCTTCATGGCCACAAAATGCACCTTTTAGCTCCAGCCCGAGAGTGAATCTTGACTGGAACTCGGTGTCTTAATGAAGGGTGTATGTACTATTACTGTGATTCAAAAGTTGTTGTAAGATACATCAGATTCAGTCCTCTTAGGTTCATGCAAGGAGATGCATGTTGTGACAGTGATGCATCTTGTAAGTTGTTATATGATGTCTTGATTAGCAATGAAATTTTTTCTTTTTTTAAAAAAATTGTGATAGAAACTTTACTATTTAATATAATTAGACATGGTAAAAATGAAACATTTTCCAAAATTTTAAGAGACCTCTCAATCTCATGTTACAAGCATCTCTTCCTCTCCCTCTCTCTGCACATGCGCAAAACCTCCTTAAATTTAAAGCGTACCATCCATCGGGGCATCTCACAAAAATTCCACATCTTCTGATTGTTGTTCCAGGATAATGGTGGCAAGAGCAAGTCTGTATGCAGAAGACCTCAAGTTTCTAACAAGAACATATATTTCCTTCCTCCTATGTTCCATGGGCATCTCTTTCCACTGCTCCTCCCTGAGGCGGGCCAATAGAGTTGCCTCGCAGAAAGCCTGTGCCACTGGCTTCTTGCTGCATGTCGGTAAGTAGCACATTTTAAGAGTTGGATGCCAAAGCCAGATCTCATTGTTACAGGCGAATCTATGCAAACGAAGAAACACAGAACTTACCTCCCTCGTACAAATCCAGTTGTCACAAAACCGATAGGCCATCTATGAGATTGCTTATCAGCAGCGTCCTCAGGTAGCTGGAGTTCCCAATTACCAGATTGTTGATGTTTGAAGTATGACCTTACAGATGAATGAGAAATTTGAAGGCCACCATCGGAATCAACTGATCTATAGGAGAATAACTATGATATCAGAATCAATATTATGGTCGAGTTTGCTAAAGTTTTCATTAGTCACCAAAATAAAGTCCCTAAAATGTATATGAGAAGATACTTGACCAGGTAAGAATTACTAGGGAAAGAAAATATGGTAAGTTTATAGATAAGTGTTTGTTTTATGTTCAAAGAATCGAGATGATAACGGGTAAGAAGATGGGAACAAACCTTGAATTCCACAATGATACATCACTAATACAAGGGGCACACACAACTGCCCCCTCGTCGAAAACACCTTCTTTATACGCATGGAGGAAAACTCTAAGGAGACATAACTTATGGTCAAGAGTAACATTATTACCAGTATCCTCAATCTTATTTTCACCCTTCATGAGCTCTAAAAGGTTAGCCTGTGCACATGGAACTTTAGGAAATAAAAGCAATCGGTCACAATGGATTTCACTCAAAAATTTAGTAACTGCAGTTGATGTCCTTGCCACCATTCCATCAAATGAGTTGCCTTGACTGCTGAAAGATTTCGTGTCACAACCACCACAATTTGTATTGGGTAATGAATTTTTGTAAACCATATCTTTGCCAAGGGTAACATAAATGCAATTCCATGGGGGTTGAATAGGAATTTTGAAAGGTCTCACAGCAGGAGGCATTCGTTCTGCTTTTTGGTTAACAGCAGCTTCTTCAGTTGCCTTGAAAGAAGAGTATGCACTACAGTCAGGAAAATCCGAAGGAAAATATGGCAACCCAACCTGCAAAAGATAGAAAATTAACCTGCAAGCTCTAACGGCACAATCAAATAAACGTAGTTTGTCAGATATGCATACTTCACAAGCAACCCATCTCTTCTCTCTCAAACCTATGGCATGAGCTCCTTTTGAGATAAATGAAATCCAGAAGACCCTGGCCCAGCTTATAGGGAGTATAATAGACCATCTAGAAGAACAAAAAAAGTCAAGTATGAATGGCTACAAAAGTCAAATATTTTTAGCTAAGACAGGAAAAGCCATAAGCAAATGCACTTAAAGTTATAGCATACTGAAGCTTAAATAGGAAAAGGAATTACCCCATGGAACGGCCTTTTCCAATATTGTTTTTAAGAAGAAGAATAGGACAACACTTTAAACTTTGCAACCCGATAGAATTTTTTGAAACTGTTGCCTTGGGATCATCAAGGAAAATAAAATCCATACGAGCATGATGCTTTTCTAAGCAAAGAATGTTCTCTTCTACTGGGGGCCTCAATCTGCAACTAACATCCCATAAACACATGTTGTCAACCAGACCTTCATTTGCATCAGGAATTGAAGATGGTAGTGAAAGTAACTCTTTATAGTTTCCCGGAACTTCTAGAAAGCTAGCATGTTCTTTAGCTTCATCTTGTGGCAGATCATTTATTAAACAAGTAGGAGAAGATGACATATTTGCAATACTCTTTACAGGCAGCATACGAGGATCCTTGACAGTAAGAGATAACACAGAGCATGAAGAAATGCTCTCTTCATCTTCAAGCACAGCAAACTTCTTCATGTGAGATTCATGATTCAACTGCAGTGAATTGTCTGCACTACTGCAACCAGTGAGAATTCTAAGCAAATATTAACTGTTTCTTCTAGTCAAAATTTTATGTAGATGTACCTATATGTGGCTCACCAAGAAATAGGATGCAGTGTCTTTTGAAGAAGTTGAAATGCTTTAGACCCCATTACTTCAAATTTTGCAAGTTGACCCTCAAGTGAGAAACACCTAGCTGTAGCACCAGTTTCATTCAACTGGACGATGGAAAAGGGGCATGTATTCTTATTAAAGTCCATATAATTATAATATGAAGTTCCCATCACAGCTTAACAGTCATTCAGTAAATTGAACTTTCTAAATAAAAAAAGTTGTGGGCCCAAGGAAAATAACTTTATCAGAACATTGGTATTAGGACAGGCAATGTTTCTGCCTCCAGAAAAAAAAGATTGAAAAAGAGAGTTATGACTCAAAAAATTTAAAAGAACAAAAGATTACAGACCTGCTTCTGACAAGCTAACTTCAGAGCATCATATCCCTCATCAAAAGCTGAAACATGTATCCACACCCAGACCTGGCTGCAAGTTAAGCATGATTCACAGCTTTGTGCCTCATTGCATGCTTCAAAATTACATTCATCACCATCAGTTCCTCTGTTGTGAATATGAGGTGGTCGCCACAGATAGACCACGGGAGCTATTGAATGAGAAGTTGGTGCCCCAACATGATGAAGCTGGAAAAAGAAGAACTTCATATGTCTAGTTTCTTGAAATATCCTACTTCACCAAGAGTGAAAATGGAAGACAACATAATGGATAACCTACCATGGAATTTGCATATGTAGCACCAGATAGAACAGAAGTGTTAGCATCCAAAGATTCAGCCAAAGGAGGAGGCACCAGTACCATCCTTAGTACTGACAACAATGAATCCTAAGTACAGTATCATAATAAGTACTTTAGAATACAAATCCAGGAAAATATAAACCATTTAGCTTATGAATGTTACATCTGCATTACTAATGGACAAAGCCAATCTACTCAGACACAGCTTTCAACATCTCACTTTTAGTAAACAGTTATGACAAATTCACGGGGAAAGAAAATACTAAGTACAGATTATGCATGCCTCTGGGCCTTCCAATTGGACTGCAATGTAATAGCTAGCATCGTGCACGAGCACTCCCTCTCTGAACCACTTCAATAGAGCCCGAGATCCCCTACCCCTGCAACAAGAAAGTTACAATCATCAACAAAAAGAAGATAAACATATTATTTTAGAAAAGAAAAAGAATTGCATTCACTTGGTTGGTGCTCCCTTGGGATATGAAACCACGCGTCTATATAATCAAGAAAAAGGAAAACATTACCTGCCATGTAAGCCTAGAGGCAGATGGAAACCCCACGACTTGGTCATTGTAAACCGTTTAGCATGCCAAACATGTGTTCTCAATCTCTTAGTCCCATCACCTGAAGTACAGAACCCATTTGCAGGATTCTTTCGAAGTTCAAATCTTCGACGAATGCGACGAGGAAGCTTTTCTGGGTTCGTCTCGAAAGCCTGAGCATTGCATTGATCGGTGGTCCTTTGCTTTTTTCTGTGTCTCTTCCTCGCAGCTTGACTCTCGAATGAATTGGTTCTTCTTCTCTTGTTTCTTCGAGACCTGAAATCATTGTTTAGCCGGCGAGATACAATTGAGTGAAGTGCTTCGAGTTCTGGAGCCCGCGACTCTGCGAATTTCTGGACGTTGATTTTTCGAGGCGGAATCGACGAAGTTTGGGATTTTTTGGCTCCATCAGCAACCATTCTTAAGTTACTAGAAAATATTCACTCTAAATTTGGTATTACAGTAAAGATAGACGACGAGAAGAAGGTTTTTCAACTTCTGGTAGGGTTTTAGGTTTTCTTTAAAGAAAAACAGGCTCTTTTTTTTGTTTTTTTCTTACTTTCCTTTAGAACTAAACAGAGTCGCACTGGAGAAATAAGGGACAAGAAACAAGGGTAAATTGGGAGGAAGACAAATTTTCGTTCATTAGTTCGATTGCATGCTTTGGGGTATGAATTGTAAATAAAATTCGTAAATACAATCGTTACAATTTTGATATGATATTATTATTTAATTAATAAAATTATTATTTATCTTTATATATTATATTAATTATATTTGACGTTTTAATATTAAAGATAGGCTCTTTAGAATAATTATTGTGTAATTGAAATTACTATAGGATCATAATTATGATATTCAATTTGTATTTATGTATTAATTCACAACTTGTTCTTAGTTGTAATTTCTTTAAGACAAGATATTGATAAAACAATAAAACTAGTACATGTTATATTTTTTATCAAAAAAGTAATTGATATCATAAATTAAAGTATAGAGATATTTAACTAATGCGTAGGTTTTTACTGGAGAATAAGTTATGAAGATCCTAAATGAACATTAATTATGTGTTTATGGATTTCTTTATAACGATAGTTCTATAATTAATTCTTAAACTTAAGATTAACAAAATATCTCTTGTTAGAATTATTGTATTTTGATGTTACGTATGACCTGACATATTTAGGTTAATTCATTCGATAACCTAAAATAATTAAAGAGAATAATCTATTGTTCTTGATTATTAATGATTTAAGGAATTCTCTAAGCAAAGCAAAATAATATTTGAAAAAATGTTTTTAAATATCAATTATTAATTAAGAAGATTTGATTCAAAAGAGTGGATACTATATTCAGTATCTATACTCTTTCCAATTGAAACATTAGATGATCAAATGATTAAATTATACATCATAACTGGGCATATTAAATCAAACCACTTTGACATTTATAATATTTAGGTAGTTATAGCATGTTTTTAAACGTCAATATTAATATATTATTATAAATTGTTTAATTTGAGAATTACAGATAAATTAAAATGAATTTTAACTTATCTAAATCTAATTATAATTTAGAATTATAATTTTTATCATTGTCAATATATTAGGAATTTAATGGATCATATATAAATAGTAGTTTGAAAGAGAAAAATCAATTTCAATTAAGTTAGACGTAATTATAAAGTTTAAAAAAATTTAGGAATCAAATATAAGATATTTGATTTTATTAAAATTAAAATAATCAGAATTAGAATTTAACTTTAATTATAATTTATGCATTTAATTTTAATAAAAATTAAAAACTCTATTGTTTTATAATAAATTGGAAGGGAGCTATCACTCCTAATTCCTTTAAAAAAAGTTGAGTGTCTTCGATTGTTTTGTAGATATTATTAAAAAGTGAACAATTCGTAACTGACACATCAAAAAAATTTCAAAAGAATCACAATAAGAATATCAAATTATGTACGATTGCATATTTCATCATTCGAATTAAGTTTTTTAAAGTTGTTTAATTATTAGAATTCGATTAGAACTGTATTTTCTTTTTGTGTTGCGTCCCGTTTGGTTTCCTAAGAGTAATATCAAGAACTTCAAATATTTCAAGTATTAAGTTATGATTTCTAATAGGTCTATAATAAATTTAAAAAATACCTTTTTAAGTCCATCTTATACCTTTATTTGTTTTAATTATATATTAAACTTATATTAAATATATTAAATTAGCGTAAAACATTAATATTCGAGAAATTTTTAGATTTGATTTAGTAAAACTAAATTAAATTAGAATGCAAAATTATATTTTCTTTGCAGTAATCTCCAATGCAAGAGAGAATAGTAATATAATATGTAATTATCTTATTGATATTAATTTTTATTTAAATTTAACTATATTTTATTAAACGAATAACTGTCATTATCTTTTTATATTAATTTTAAATTTTAACTATTTTATAATTTTCTTACATAAAAGTGTAATAGTTATCTTTGACTATATTTTTATTTAAGTATAGTTAAATACAAATTCCTTTTTTTTTTGCTATAAGCAAAATTATAACTTTAAAAGTATTTGAATTATTAAAAATTGAGTAAACAATAAACATGGCACTCTTTATTATAATTTTGTTGTTTGTAAAATTCTTAAAATTTATCTAAAGAACATATCGTGGTATGTAACATGATTTGTTCTAATTTTAATAATATATTTATTAAAATAATTCAAAATTTACTAATTTTTTTTTAACTGTAAGATATTTGTAATGTAATTTCAAGAAATAAAGATATACTTTAGAATAAGTAAAATTAAGGCAGATTTAGACTAGTTACTTTCAAAATTTTGATGGCAAGGGGGGAAAAGTACAATTGTACAAAGTTGTGGTCTCTGTAAAGAAAGACTACTTTTTCGAATCAGGTGGAATGGTGACGTAGTTTCCAACTTTTGGGTACCACTTACTGGGTTACTTTCCAACTTCTGGGAACTCATATGTACCCAAGTACAATAAACAACGAATCTAGTTGCAACAACGAATTGTAAAGACAAGAAAGTAATCAAAGTACAAAACTGACTAGTACAACCTTCAACTGACAGTACAATCTTGTGGTATCCTAAAGGCCATCTCCCTCGGCGTCCACGGGGACAAATTGGGCATTTGTATTCCTGGATCTAGCAGCTATGAAAGCCGCAAATGCGGAAAGGCATAGTGCTCCTACCGAAAAAAGAAGGGAGAAAGCACTGGCAATGTCTTGTGAACCGTGGGATGATAGCTTGGCTAGCATGGACCTGGCTGGATGGATGTCTAATGGTATCCAATCACAGCTAATAGAATAGTGTCCAGAGCCATGCCACGGGTTCCCATCAACAGGATACCAAAATGCAACAGACATCTTGCCAGGTACCCCTATCGTAAACTGTGCATCCTACATAATTGGAGAATCAGACATAGAACTCATTAGACCCATCCAGGAAATATTCCCCAACATAATGCATAAGAATAGTTCAAGAGAGTCCTCAATTTGAAGTGTTAGTCAGTCGTGTCTCTTAAATCCAGTGTAGGCTATAGCAGTACATAAAGAGTAAGGCTGTTGCAGTATATAAGGAGCAGAATAAGCTCCACCAAATTCTTCAATATTTTATGATTGAACTATATATATTCACATGTAATATTTACAAAATCTTGTGATTTGGATTAAGAATAAACAAGGACTTGTTAGAAGGCTTGCTAAATATTCACCCTATTAATATGTATAGTATTTGTATCAGTGCGAATAAGCAATCTCAGACTTGGACAAGGATTCTTATAGCATTATAAGACAAACATTTAAAACAATCAAGCTAGACATCTAGCAGCCAAAATATGGATGACAGGTTAAGTGTCTAACCTGCTGAAGTCGATCCATGGTTCTTAATGGCCTGGAGAACTCAAAGGAATATGTGCCTGCCTTACCAGCTGATGAATAAGGACTGTCTGCCTTCACAAAACCTGATCACAAGATTGAAATAATATTTAAAAGGAAACAGAGAAGAAAAATCTAGCAGTGAAATAGATCATAATCCAACACTTGAAAACACAGGCAAGAAGCTACCAAAGACTGCTTGAAATAATTTTGATAAAAGGTTCATAGGTTGCAAAAAGTTCATTATTCTTTTCTTTCATTCCTTGTTTCACTTCTACTTCAAAAAGACTACACTGCCCATAGATTAGACGAACACTTCTATAAGATAAGAAATTAAAAGCACATTTATCATTTGTAGTGTATATACCATGGATGAGTCACTCTTGCATGTTCTTAAGTAATATACATGAACTGTTTGTTTATCCCTTGGTTCTCTGACAAGTGTCACATAAGCTTTCTCATCCATAGCAACATAAATCATGGTCTTAAATTTTCTTGTCTTTTTATGTTCCTCATCAGGTCATGCTATGTATTTGAATTGGACTCAATTGTACACTATGCCCAGATAGAAACATTGGTGAATAATTACATAATTGAAAGAAAAAACAAAGAGACACTACCTGAGTGAACAGTAAAGCTGCTGTGCCACCAGGACCCTTTCCAGTCATTCAGTGCAGTTGAGTCATTGCCTAAAATGGGAAAAACAACTGTCAACAGTCTGATCGTTAATTACTGTATCTCCACTATAAGAAGACTAAATTCATAAACACAACCACAAGCAGAGGAAGTTGAACTGAAATAGCCATATTATATAACTTTTTCAAACTGGATTATACTCATCAAGGAAGAACATCTTACATGTTAAATGAATGCAATTGAGGTGTCAAACAAAAAACTACCATGAACAGTTAACCACCACCAAGAAAAAGATATAACAGAAGTCTAGTCATAAAAAGTCTACAATGCTTTTGTTCATCGTTGCACCTATACTTTCAACAGGCGAGAGAAACATGCCATATACTCCCTATAGGGGTCAAATTTTGGGGTAAGTCCTTGTGCCACAACTGCAGGTATTCCAAATTCTAGAATCAATGTCATGTTAAGTAGCCTTTCTTTTTTCATATTGGTCCTTACTGCAATAAGTGTTGTCAAATGTTCAAGTATCATTAGGGAACGGTCGATTTAAATTTGAAGTAAATTGTGAGGGATAAATAGGCAGGAGGAAACCAGTAACTAAGCTAACTTGGAAAGTATAACAACTTGATACTTAAGATGTCATAAATAAACCACAGGGTATCATAACAGCCTGAATCAGCACATTTAGAATCAGTATCAGGATCAAGCATCAGCAATGAGAGTCAAGGGTTGCAATTTAAGGATTTCAATTAAAAATGGAAAAGGGGAAAAAAAGAACAGAAAAGACCTACGGAGGTGAAACGATAACTACTTCACAAAATAAATGGGAGTTAAAGTGATTTGAAGTTAGTCTAGTATGAATAGTAATACAGATAAGTTGCCAACACAAAAATAGTAGAACATTCTAAAGAAATGGAAATGTCAATGCAGATGTCTAACAATTTAGATAAAAGTACAATCTAGCCATTTAGTGATTAACATATCAACAAAAGTTTATCCCATTGAGCATGAATGTCCACAAAAGTTTGAAATTGACAATTTCAAAGAAAAGCTTTGACTTTGTGGGAGCATATCATCAATATTATGAACCTCTCATGGCACCCTTTTTGACACTTTATTTAGTGCGTTATGCACTACTTTATTCTGCACTCTTAAAGCTAGTTCCATCTGTTTCATATGATGTCAACAAGTTTCATTTTCCATTAACTGACACTAACATAAATCACAGAAGTACCTGAAGGACCAGTGCCATCAAGATATCTACAGTGCGGATTCCACGCATACAGATCAACCAAATGGCCAAAACTGTTCAAACAAACCAATACACCACAGATTGATTTAAGTTAAATGAGTGTGTTATGCAAGCATGAACTCTCAAACCTTGTCAATCAATTTTGTTGATGGTAAAGAAGTAAATAATACCGAACCTGTCACCACCATTTCCATTTCTGTTGTCTATTGGATTTCCACCATATAATCGTCCTGGAATGGCATTTCCAATTGAGAAATGCATGATATCAACCTCAAATCCCTTGCAAGTCGTGTTGGTACAAGTGTCAGATCCGTCCTTGCAACCTCCCATCTAAACCAAACGAGTTTGTTGAGGTTAATAAAAAGATAATTGAATATAAACTTGCAATAAGACAAGTAAAGTGCATTATACAGGAAGACACTTACTCTGTGGTAGGTAGCATCATCACCAATTTGAAACATGAGAGCCACAGATGGGCATTTGCTGTTATCGCTGCAACAAAGAAACTAAACTCAATTTGATAAATCCATTTGAGGTCGAGAATTCTAAACTCAAACACCCCTTCAGCTAGGTCTTTACTCCAATAAATACAAACAAAAGAACCAAAAATTGGCTCCCCTAAATACAAACAAAAGCTATAGTTACGTATAAGAATCATAAAGTACAAGGAGTCTGAGGTAGTCATAGTAACATCTCAATTTGGTATTTCTTATAATAGCAGCCATTCTAATTTAAGAAACAAACACAGAATAAGCAATTCCAACTACAGCTTTAACCCATGAAACGTCACTAGTGATGAAACTACAGAAAGATATTAATAGTTCCAAACATTCAACTCAGCCAATTAAAATAGCATCATAGAATCACTAAAATACATGACCAAAAATAAGCTATGGTCTGATTCCAAATCATCCAAAAGCAAGACTATGTCAAACATAAACTCAAATCCGACAACATAATATTGGAAAAAATAAGCTCTTCTCCTTATCCATTACTTTCCAGAAACACCACTTACCCTGTCGTGTACGCATATTCCCCATCAACTTGCAATAAAAAGTAGATATTATGACCATCATGCACGGCCTGCGAAAAAGGATCTCACACTTATCTCAAAACACCACGTGACAAAATCTAACTTTATCCAGATTATCACCCATTTTCAAGACAAGCCAAATCCAATATATGGAAACGGAAAAAATAGATACTTTTAGTTCACATTTTTAAAGATTTGAATAAAAAAACCTTAACGGTCATTTCGCCGCCGGTATACTCTTTATCGGCATCTGGATCAAGGGCCGGAAGAAGAGGGAACTCGAAGCCGTCAATGTCCTTCCAATCTTCGGCGTGTCCATCGACGGTGACGATGCCGGGATTAAACCCAGCAACCACGGGAATCCCCGAGTCCGACCCGCATGTCCAGGGACCCGACTCCTGATGGGCGACGACGGGCGCGGTTAAGGCGGGGCCCAGAACCAGCAGGGCCAAAAGGGCTGGAAGCATTGTTGTAGAGAGGGAAGAAGAAAATTCCAAGGTAGACCGAGACTGGCTCTGGCTGGCTTGTTACTGAAATGCATCCCTCCCTCCGTGCTGTCGAATAAATTCGTGCTTTTGAGTGTTGACTCTCTCTCGAGCTGTTAAAATAATGGCACCGTCATTTGTTTACGAGCAAAGAAAGTAACTTTTTTTCTTTTTATTATATAACATTTTATATGATCCAAATATTACGCACAACACAGGAACCTTCTTTTTCCATTTTGGCACGAGGTAAACGGCTCAAGATTTTCTGCTTATGAAACAAAAATAAGTAATCAGGTCGTGGTAAACTATGAACAACTTGGGCTCAAATGAGTTAATAAAGGGCTCTCTTAATTTAAGTGAGGTTGTAGATTTGAACCGTTCTCATGTATGCAGTCATTTAAAATTTAGGATCAGAACTTTAACTCACGCAAGGGACCTATCCAATTTAAGCGAGGATTAATCTAAAAATAGATAGCTTAAAATTACCTTTTCATAATTAGGACTCTTTTAAAATACAGCAACAAAAAAAAAAAAGTTAGAAAATGGGTCCGTTTGAATCAAATCACGCTAAGACGTGTGTGTACGTTGGGCCTTTGATGATGTTTAGCGACTTGTCAATTATCTTTCTATAGGTTGCCAGATTTGACCAAAGGTAGAGTTTGGATCTCCGTCAGGATTGGAATTAGGAAAATTTTGTAATTAAAAAAAGTAATGGTTGCTTCTAGGAGAGCCCTCGCCCTCGGGATGTCCAGATAAGCAATTACAGGCGATCCAATCGCAAACAGTATGCAGTTGTTGAGTTAAACGACTTGGACAGGTGGCAATTACATTACATTTGCGTATGGAAGGGGTTTCTAACATTTCATTTTCTTTTCATTATTACATGTTTGACATTAGCCATTGGCTAATTTTATTACTAATTAGCTAATAGGAGTATTAGGAATGACAATTATGGCCAGAGGCCTGTCTGACTCAACTTGAGTTGACTTAGTCACGAATTGCTCTAGGGCTGTCTTATTCTTATCTGACCCAATCCATGGTCATCTCTCCACATATGAGCATTTTTAAAAACAACAAATTTGGTTCAATTTGTCAACCTAATTAATTGATTTTTAAATATAATTATCAAGTTTTTGATTTGATCAAATATTTAAATACTACTATTACTACTATTATTTTCCTTCTCTATATTAATCAAGATGAAATTTAGTGAAAAAAAATAATAATAAAATATGACAGCTTAAATAATTTGCAAAAACTTTTAGGGGGCGCTTGGTTCATAAAGGGTAATGGGAATAGGAATGTGAATGAATACAGTGAGGAATGATAATGGATATAATCATTATAATTATGATGGTTGGTTAAGATGAAGGAATGATTACCATTACCATTGATGGTGGTTGGTTTGTTAAAAATGTTAAAAAATAAAATTTTGTTAAAATTTTGTTTTATAGCAAATTTTA